>JAXQQM020066653.1:0-69105 GCA_034641835.2 Pinus albicaulis
TTGATTTAGTCTCATTATGTAAGTGTGAGAATAACTTAGAAGCTTGGGATTATATTAAGAGTGCCAATTTTCTATTTTAGAAAGAGAGAGATAGAAGTGTGAGCATCTACATTAATAATATAATTTAACTTTAATAAGCAAATACTTCTAGCACATACAGTGCACTACACTTTGTCAATTTACAAGCCATGATCGATAATTTATGCAATCAATTTAAGACAATTAAATTGACAAACAGTGGTATAGCCTGCTATATAAGGAACATTGTTTCCTCTCACATCCAATTTCATAAAATCGGCCCCTTGAATCAATACATTTGGATCGAAATCTCTGATTCTACCACCAATAGGATCTTTCTTTCCATCTTCTATTTCACTCCTATAAACTCTACCTCCTATAAGAAGAGAAACTGGATATGAATTGTTCCTTCAATACTTTAGAAAAATATATCTTCAACCTGAGGAATGAAGGTAATATCCTTTTTCGTGGGGACTTTAATGCCACAAATACTACTAACCAAGCCATTACGTTAAGTAACGACTCTAACCCCGACCCCTTGTGTCTTGACGAAGATAGTAACTTAGCTAATAAATTCAAGAGAAAATATAAAGACATAATTGAGAACTTTTTCGGCACCGAGCTCCTCAAAATTTGCAGTTCAAAATACCTAATAATTTGTAATGGTATTAACAAGTGGCCCCTCTTTGGTCAGATGACCTATTTCCATGGGCTAGGTAGCAGTGTCATAGATTATGTGATTTTCGACACCCTCGTCCTCAACCGTATTACAAACTTTGAGCTACTTAATGGATTTGAGCCTGACTTTGATGACATACCTCTATCTCTATCCCTCAATCTTGTTATGCATACCACCCACATACATGATACCAATGAAAGTAAAAGACACTTTCGCTTCGATAGAAGTAAAGCCAACCTCTTCTTAAGGGGTTTAAAGATGGATTTAGGATCCATGACTTATAATGACAACATCGATCAAATTTATTACCATTTTACTACTATCCTTTCCAATACCATTAGCAAGTTCTCTAATAAGACTAAGCAGACTAATAGAAATTCCAATCCATGGTGTGAAAAATATTGTAAAATTGCCAGGAAAGTGATCATAGATGCTCCTAATGAGATCTCTAAGCGTTGGAATATAAATATATACAAAAATATCATCAAGAAGAAGAAAATATCATATATTAATAAAATACAAGATTATCTTCTCCACCTTTCTAAAGTCGTGCCCAGAAAATTTTAGCTGAATGTGCTTGTTTGTAAAACAAAAGATAATTATTCTATCCCCTTAGAAAACTAGGACAACTATCTTAAGAAGTTGTTTGACTCCCCGGACACAATGCTCACCACCTTAATCACTCCAATTAAGGAGGATGTATTTTCTCTGGAAGACGTTCAGTCTAGTATTAATAAGCTCGCTAATGTGAAAGCTAAAGACATTGAAGGATACCAAGCTGAGATCCTTAAAATGGGAAGATCTATCTTAATTTCTCATCTCCACAAGCTTCTCAAGTTGGTTGTAACACATGGCTTCCCTCAGCCTTGGACGCAAAGACTTATTGTGCCTATCTTTAAAAATGAGGACAAAAGCATTCCGTTTAACTACAAGACCATTATTATTAGCTACATCCTGGCCAAGCTTTATGGGCTCATTTTGGAAAATAATCTTAGCGTTTGGCTTGAAAGCTAAGTCAAAAGAGCTAAAGGACAAGTTGGTTTTAGGAGACATCACTCGACTATTGACCATCTTGTCACTCTCAGAATCATTACGGAGGATTGTCACAATAGTAAAGCCAATATCTAATGTTGTTTTGTGGACTTTAGAGAAGCTTTCAACACTGTTCCTCGAGATAATCTTTGGGAGAGACTTAAAGAGATCATGGTCCCTCTTGAGTTGAGGATTCTTAAGATCCATCTCTACGAGACCGTCATTGCCAAGCTTAAGACCAATGAGGGGTGGTCTAAAGAAATTAAATGAAATATTGGAGTTAAGCAAGGGTGTCCCCTATCCCCTAAAACTATGCTTAGAGAGAGATTAGTATAATTGGCTGTTTGTTGCTAGTTACCTTTTGTACTAGAGAGATCGGTCTTAATCGCAATGATTAATCTACTGCTTGAGTGTCCGTATCTAAAACCCTTTTTGGCATATACATTGATAAGCTTGAGGTGTGTCTAGAATTTGCAGGATGTAAGGGCACAAGCTTGTTGGTGTTCTCATTACTCTTCTCCTTTATGCTGATGATATTGTTCTTCTTGAAAAAAGCCATGATGACCTTGACAATCAGCTTCAATATCTTCATGTTTACTGCTCCAAGATGGGTATGACAGTTAATACCAACAAGACCAAAGTCATGATCATTAAATCCAAAGAGATCATCCATGGTAGTTTCATGTATAATAACTAGTGCTTAGAGTAGGTTTCTTCTTATAAATATTTGGGCATTGACTTCCCTCATAAACTCAATTGGAATTATAACATCGAGAAAAGGATTATTGGAGGCTAGAAAGCTTATTATGAACTTGAAAATAATTATAAGTCAGTTGATATTTACATTTGGAGTAAAAAGAGGTTCCTCTTTGAGACTCTTGTCACCCCCGTTGTCATATGCAGTTGTGAAGTTTGGGGTTGCAGTATATCCAAAGAGTCATGGAGGAAGATTGAGATGATTCAAAAACAATTCATAACCTACAACCTAAAGATCAAGGGAAATACTCCCTATCCTATCCTCTTGATTGAAGATAGTTTGTCCCCCATTGAAAGTACGACTATGTTTAGATATCTTATGTATAAGAAGAAGCTTTACAACATGGAATCCAAAAGGCTCCCCAAAATTGCTTCTAACTTTAGTCAAAACCCCCACCTTCGCATCAAGCGCGGGTTACATAAGGATGTCGAGTCTTGGCTCAACCATTAGGGAATTAAGGAGGAGCTCAAATATTGTGTCAAGAATACTATTACCTTCAAGTTAAGGGAAAGCTGTGGGAGGACCAGGAGCTGGAGGGTAAAAGGAAGCTTCAATATTATAAGGAAGTGATCAAACTCACCCTTGAGAATCAAAATTATCTGTGCTAACCAGCACTAAGAAAAAAATGAACATCGCTAGGATAGGAACTAATTCTCATGAGCTTCGAAGTGAGATCGGGCGGTGGTCTATTCCCAAGTCTCCCTGGAACGATAGAATTTTTCAAATTTGTGATACTAACCAGGTGGAAGATGAAAAATACTTCTGTTTAGATTTCCTGACTCTTACTTACATCCGCTCTCAATTCCCTAACATCTTCCACACTTCCAATCTTCTTGACCGATTAAACCAACCCACCTATAGTGATCTTGGAGCACTTCTTTCTCTTCTCTTTGATCATAGAAACAAGATTTTGAAGACTGAAATGTTGAGATTGCAACAAGATGATGAGCTTAGTGGAAAGAAGTCGCCTTCACTAAGTGGGCCCGCAGGCTATTTTTGGCGCAAAGTCTATTTTTAGACTATGTCTATTTTTAGACATGTCGATCATATTCTATGAGTTGCAGGATTCTATTTGTGGATGGTTGGTCAAGTTGGAAAAATAGATGGACTTCTATTTTTAGACATATTGGGCGGAATCTATTTTTAGATTGCCGGTCTAAAAATAGATATGTCGAATATTATTAGCTCTTAATAATATTTGGACTCTAAACATTATCTTATTCTCTTGGAGCACTTCAGTTAAGTGCACAGATGTGGCACAGGAGCTGACCGAAGGAATTACGCTATTCCTGAGGGTTAAGTGGAGCTATTGCATGGATACTTCAGTTAGAACTCATGTGACAGAGTTTGGTGGAGTTGATTGAGTAAGTTAGTGGAGTTGTATTCAGTTTAACTAATCTAAACATAGTTGAGCTATTTGTATTCAATTTAACTAATTGATACAATTAGTGAGAGTGGTGTGAATTAATTATTAATTAATTCACTAATTATATACTCATTAATCAACTAAAGAATACATCAGTTAACTTCAGTGCATGGACAGTTTCAGTGGAGACCAGTGCAGGAATAGGTGAAAGAGCAGGTTAACTATCGGTTGTGACTATACAGTTGCTATTTGCAACACACAGATAGGTGGAGTAAGCCCATGAGGATTGCGCAGTTCAGGCCAGGTGGTTATCTATTTAATGAAGCCATCCCATAGCTTTGAAAACGCAATAGAGGCTGGCTATCAAGTGGCAAAAGGTTGGAGCATGAGTTTTGCTAGATCTAGCTTGATAGTGTGTAGCAATTGAGGGTGTGCATGAGAGCTTGTGAGGAGATTTTGTACTATGATTGTTACGTGATCTCCATGACATATAATATACAGATAGTTGGGGTTTTCAGCTTTAAGCTTTCCCATTAAATACTGTGTTCATATGTGTGATTGTTTGTGGTTTTAATGTATGCATGCAATTGATTTTATTTCCGCATGTGATGATCAATGGTAGAAGAGATTCTGTATTATGCATGAAGCTAAAATAGTGTGTGATCGGGAGAATCTCGGTGAATAATATATGTTATTCAAATTTCTACGTTAATAATAATAATAAATAAATTATAATTTAGTTTTTATGATATTTTTAATTTTTACTGAGATGATGACTATCTATGTTTATCTACAATTTAATTTATATGGCTATAATAGTTTGTAAAATTTCATTTAGGGGTGGACATATGAAATAATTTTCTACCAACTCTGCTTCAAATGATGTGAAATGATTATAACCCTTTACAATTATTTATAATTAACCCTCTATATAAAAACATGTCATATATTTCCTTAAATGAAATGTAATGTAACAATGTTTTTAAATTGACATTTAACCAATACAATATCTCTTCCATAGACTTCTTTCATCAAATAATATTTTATATGAATGTTATATTCAAATAAGCTTGAAAATATTTAATAAAAATTGTGTAAAAATATCTATTATATAGAGGATAGTACAGTGTTTTTAAGAAATGTATCTATTTATGATAAAGGTACATATAAATGTGTATTTTCATTTATTTTTCATTTTATTAAAATAAGACAAAGCATAAATATAATTTTGATCAATAAGGATAATGTTAATGACAAGTGCTATATAGTGGATAGTCTGTGTATCTTAGTCTCTTAGTTAAAATATAGCTAAATTCAAATTAGTGTTAAGGTTTAAAATCCAATCAATTTAAGTTTTACTGATTGGTAAATTGAGGTATTATGTTAATTATAATTCTATATTATGGAGTGGAGAATCCAATCCTACCCAATTGCAGTGATAACAGTTTTGTTGAGAAATTTTTGTAAAAAGTTTTACATTTTATTTATACAATATAAATAAATATATTATAAAAGACGATGGTTCTTTCTAGAAATATATATATATATATATATATATATATATATATATATATATAAGGTTACTTTATTTAATTTATTGTTAAGAATTTTATTATACTCAGTAAAGTTCGAATTCTCTGAATACCAATAAAATGTGTTTATGAAAAAATGACATATAATTAAGGCAAATTTTCCAAATAGCAATGGTATAGCCCATCTTTATTCTTATTCTTTTGCTTTGCATGAAAAGTTTTATTTTGTTCAAATCCTTTGTTCATGAAACATTGTGAGTTGGAATAAAAATAGATTCCCTATAAAAATAGATTCTCTATGAAAAGAGGAGCAATTATTAAGTTGGGTAGAAGTTTATCTTGGTTTCAAATTTATTTGGAAAATTATGGAAATTTTGGCAAGATTTTGATAAAATCTAACAAGAATTTTTGTAAATCTAAATTACAATTGTCAAATTTCAATATTTTAATTGTCTCTAAAATTTTTGATGATACTAAATCTATATCCACCATTAAAAAAAAAAAAAAAAATTTAAACATTCTTATTACACTTTTATACTTTTTACATTTTGGGCTTGCTCTTTTTATTTATATATTTTTTCGATCACATTTTGGGCAGTCTAGGCAAATTTACAGCCTCCGTACGCCTTAAGTGGTAAACAAAGACTTTGAGAGTTGAATGTGACAGAAGAACGTTGTACGTGTTCGCGTTTCTAACATGCTGCCAATCTTGTGACATATTTTCAAAGTTATAGATCATTAAATATTAGTGGGCAATATATAACTACTATCAAATTTAAACAAATTAAATTTAAATCTAAACAAATTAAATTTAAATCTAATAGTTAGCATATACTACCCACTAACATTTAATGGTGGAAAGTAATGTTACCCATCTGACCTCTTCCGTATTTCTATGGTAATGGCTACCAGCTCACATGGGATTACTCTGTACGGGTGGATGTCTAAAATGAAATATTTAAATAAATTAAAATATTAATTTATTTAACATTCTGTCTAGCGTGTGAGCTGTGCGTATTTAACATGCCAAATATTTTCTTTGGCAAACAAAGACTTTGAGAGTTGAGTGGGGCCAGAGGGGCAAACAAACTCTATCATGGTGTCACCCTTGTCAGCTGTCCGTATTTCCCTGGGATAACTCTGTATGAGCAAATTGATATCTGGCCTTTAAGTTTCAATAAAGTTATTTAAAGTCTAACAAAATAAGACTTTAAAGTTATTAAGTTTCAATAAAGTTATTTAACAAGTCCATTAAAAATAGACTTTAAAGTTTTTAATATTAAAAATAGTTATTTTTAGTGAAGTGTCTTAGAAGTTTTTCAGGATAATAAATTTATATATATAATAAAAAAAACTAATTTAAATAATACAAATCAAAAATTCAACTCAAATTTAAAAAATTCAAAAAATCACAATAATTATTAATTTAAACCGACACCACTCAAACTTCCAATTCTACATACGGATTCTATTTTAGATGTGATTGAAAACGACCCATAAAGATTCTTCCAAAGCTTTTCTACCCACGTTTTTCCATCTCGTGGAATACCCACCACCCAATGTATTGTCGTAATACACACGAGAAAAGGCAAAACGGAGAAATATTTGGTTTTCTGTTTGAAATTGGAATAAAGGAGGCTGATACATTCAAACAACGATGGCAAATACCCATTTTGGGGAAAGTAAGAAAACAATACTCACACCGCACTCAGATCTGATAAGAAAATGGAGTTTCCAAGTCAAAGTAAGAAAATCACATTAACGATGTTTGCGAGATCCTGTTTGAAGTTTGAATAAACGAGATAGTGAAGCAAGATAGATAATCAAATCTTGCCGATATCTTCTTGTCGAAAAAGAAGAGCGCACTCACATTAATTAAATCTAAAAACACTTCTTTTCTGATTGAAGTTGGAATAAACGACATAGTGTAGCTATATAGGTGCATTGACAGAAGATAATAAAATATTTCTCATATCTTAATTTTCAAAAAAGAAGAGCGCACTCACATTAATTAAATCCAAAAACACTTCTTTTCTGTTTGAAATTTGAATAAACGAGACCCTCAGATTTCAAAAATGATGGTAAACGCCCACCTTTCAACCCAAGTAAGAAAAGAATGTGACATTTCGATCAAATTATTGGGGTAAAATAATCACCACTGGACCGCAAAATATGACCGTCGCATAAAATTAATGAAAAATCATGGTCAGAAATCTTCCAGTCTGTTTGAGGATTGAATAAACAATGACGCTGAATGCTGATTTTCTTATTATTAGTAAAAACAAAGACGAATTTTGATAAAAGTAATCACAAAGTATTGGTTGCACAAGACCGCAGTAACATAAGGAATAGAGAATTCCTCGAGAGAATGGGCTGTGGCGTTTGTAACGTTCTTCCCTCTGGGGAGGGAGGACTGAGGCAGTAAGAGAGAATGGACTCTGCAACAGAGGAGGAGATACTGGAGGTATTTCTATCTCTTATGGTGAAGATATGATAGTGGAAGGAACGCTGTCTCGAATTAAAAAGCTTTAGTGGTTATCTCATAGGGCGCTGGGTAAGTTAAACTAGTTAGCAATTGCTGTTGGCTTACTACGCAGAGATCTGATTGCTGGTACCCATGAAGATTAATATTATTGCTGTTGGTGGATATTGCTGAAGCTGTTGGTTTGTCAATATCTGGTACCCGTTGGGATAATCTTTGTTATTGCTTTTGGTGGATATTGCTGATGCTGCTGATGTATTTCATATCTGGTACCCTCCGGGATAATATTCTTGCTTCTGGTGGCTCTCTGTGGCCTCTTGCATGTTGAGTCGATCTTATTTTGCTACTAGAGTAGGGCGCTGGTGTTGTGGGGGTGAAAAATGGAAGGTGGTACCCGATGTGAATACAAATTGTTGCTTGTGGTGGTCATCTAATGCATGTTTGTGCTGCTTATATTAGCTGGTACCCTGAAGGTCAGTTCTGTTGCTTCTGGTGGCTAAGGTAGTTACAGCTGTATTTCTATTGGCTGGAACCCTATCTTGGACGATCTGTATTGCTATTGGTGGCTTCTATCTTTTCACAGTTATCTCACATTTTTTCCTATACAATTAAGGGTGAAATGTCATCTTTGGAAAACTGGTCTTCCGTCTATTCTGAGATCCTCATGATCAGTTTTCTGATTGCAATTGCCATACTCATTCTTCTATCTATTTACAACACACATAGATCAAATGGTGGTAAACGCTGGGAGTGATACAAATCCCTCATCATCTCAAAAATTGTCCTCGGTCACATATCAGTTGGAACCGGTGCCCAGCAAGGTTTCGTGCAGCTATTGGAGTGGGTGGTTAGGTTTATGCATCATCTCTCGGCCATGCAAAAGCTTTAGTATTAGAATTCGCAGGAAATGGTGGATGGTTCCTGGTTGTTTGTGTTGTTGCTGCTGCACACGCTAATGAATCTGTTCAGTGATGTTCTTGATGCTGATTATTGATACCGCTGGTATTAACTCATTCCGGTATTTTTTGAATTATATACCAGAATGGCATTGATTCACTAGCCGGGGTCATTGGCCACTACTCCAAGACATTCATGCGTGGACTCCACCTACAGTACAGGCCAAATCTTCCAATTTCTTATTCAGATCCTCCAAGGACGATTTCTTTATCCGCCATTCCATCTGACCTTACCTGCCTTATTCGTCACCTTTCTCCAAGCACAAAATGATCATACCAAATTGTGATCGTTTACCCTTCCCCATTTAATTCCCCATCTACCTTCCTACCATCTGCACTCCCTTTCGACATCTCCACATGAATATGCCCATTAGCCATTGATTGCCCGGCGGCCTAATATTTATTTCCGACCCAGCTTCGGGCCTGGCTCTCACAGATTACAATTAAAAATTATTTGCCTATCTTCTCAATCCAATCCACCACGTCTCCAATCAATGCTGGGTGTGCTGTGACGGTTGTTTATCCTGCCGAAGATATCTCTTGATCTCATGGCGAGTACAGGGTTTCCAATTCCGAGATCGTCCAGCACTTCCTACATGGATTGTCATGCAACAAAGGTGGCCCATCCATCCAACTCATCTGCGGATGATATCAATACGGTTATTGTGAACAAGGGGGTTAATTTTTCCTCTACCCGCGCCTCATCATTGCCTGGTTCTCAACAACAGAAGCATCGAGGTGGCCGACACAGGAAGAGATCGTCCTGCTTCAAACACAAGATGGAGATTAGAGAGCTATCGCTCGACCACGATGATTTATGTAGGAGGGTGGTTAGTTTACAAAAGCGTGAGATTATTGGCCGGTGGTTATTCCCTGAAAACCCCGACTTTGACACAGGCAAATGGATTGGTAAGCACTGGCGCATAATCATCGGCTACTCCCCGAAAGTGAGTATCCTCATCAACGGCTGGTTTAGCGTCCATATTATGGATGAGGGCGACGTTGACAAGATTCTGTTTAGAACATGGGTACGTGGCCGGAGCTTTATGCAGCTCATGCCCTGGTCATTAGGTTTTAACCCAGTCATGGAGGCCCCTAAAAATCGCATAATCTGGGTTAAACTCCCGGGCCTCCCTCTTGAATATTGGACTCTAAAAGCCCTTCGGGATATAGGCAACTCCATTGGAATTACCAAGTATATTGATCCTGGAATTGTGGGCTCAGGCGACAAGCGGGTGGCTTGGATTCTCGTTGAATTGGAATATTCTGGAGGTTTGCCAGGGGACATCGATCTTTTGTGGGGCGACAGACGGCACAGGCAGCGCATCGACTATTGGGGTATTCCATTCCGCTGCCTCATTTGCCATCGCACCGGCCATCTAAGGGATCATTGCCCTTATCGACTGCGTATGACTCACTCGGGTTTAGCTGATTATAAACCTATCAGAGACATCCGCTCTAAGGAGGCATCTGCTGCTCCTCGGACCAATATATCAGGTAATTCTAGCCCTATCTACTCTGATGATGATGCCATTCTTACTGCACAGGAACAAGCGGATGGAATACTCAACAATCTAAGAGTATTACAGCCTGAACACAATTATGATGAGGTCGATGAATTAGCTCCTTTCCGGTCATCTGAATCTCTGGTACAGGAGTCTAATCAAATGGATAAACATGGCTCAAATCTCTGTCCTGTTGATTCACTAATGAACATCCCCAAGGATGATGAACTGCTTTTATCACTACATTCTGTAACCCCGCCATTGCCTAAATCTAATCTCTACGTAGGCGAGTCTTCCAAATCTACTAGTCTCCATGACCAGGGTCCCCAAATGACGTTTAAGAATCCATCAGACGCTGTGGATCCTAACAATACCCCCGACTCACCAAGAAACTCAGTCGGAAGTGACCTAGAATCTATACTGGCCAACCCTAACAATGATTTGGCTGCTCTCACGGTCTTTGATAGACCTCCAGTCATTTGTCCTCCCCCTGTTCCAGCATCCCATAGCAGAAATAAGTCTAAAACTGCCAATAAATATTCCAGAGGCAAATTCAAAGCAATTGCTCTTTTTTCCGGTAATGACGATGATCTCACGGACATTCCGATCTCATCCAGCGAAGGCAAATGTTCCTCTCCTCGGGCACTTAGAGCAGGTTACCCGGACCGTGTTTCTCCATGAATCACATTCTATCTATGAATATTCGGGGTGTAGGCGATGCCCCTAAAGTTCATTGCCTACGGGATTTAATGCAATCAGTAAATCCTTTTATCTTCTTTGCTCAAGAGACTATGTGTGACAGAGAGCGCGCCATTAAATCCTTTCTCAGCATAAAAAAAGGTTGGAACGCTGCTGCTGTTAGTGTAGTGGGCCAATCCGGAGGTCTTATTGCAATCTGGGACCCTGTTCTGGCATCTTTTCAGGCTTACAAGTTTTTCGGGGGGATTTTACTATCTGGTCACCTCAGGGGAATGGCAGAGACTATTAATTTTGTTAACATATACGCCCCCTATGCTGATCGACACTCCTTCTGGTCACACATGAAGGCGTCTGGTATCTTGTCTCTGCACAATTTGATTATGATTGGTGACTTTAATGCGACTCTGCGTCCGGATGAAGTTTGGGGCGCCTCGGCAAGGTATGATCCTCTGTCATCCTTCTTATCAGATACATTTTTTGAATTTAATCTGGTGGACATTCGCCCTTCTCCCATTATGCCAACATGGTCCAACAAGCGGGCCGGAATATACTACATAGCTAAGAGGCTCGACAGGGTTATTGTCCATGCTAATCTGGTTGACAAGTGGAGCATGCTGCGTTCAGATGTTTTGGTATCGGATCTATCCGATCACATGCCCATTCGGCTATCTTGGAAAATCAATCTCATAACCGGGGGTAAGCCTTTTAAATTTAATAGAATCTGGCTTGAAGACCAGGAGTATACGTCCATGATTCAAAATCTATGGATGGATGATAGTGGCGAGGTGGGGCCCAGAGATTGGGAACGTTTCCATTCAAAGCTTCTGAAGGTTAAGCGAGCCTCTAAGGATTGGGAGATAAAGAAAAAGATGATGCTTAGGAAGGAATTCCGGGAGATATCAGCCAAAATGGAGGTCTTATTTGCTTCTTTCTCCCAAAGCCCTCCTGATCAAATGACTCTTGACTTAATGAAGGAACTCGGGGCTCGCAAAAAGGAAATCCTAAGAATCGAAGAAATCACATGGCGACTGAAAAGCAGGATCCGGTGGCTACGTGATGGGGACCTTAATACACACTTTTTTCATAAGTCTGCTAACGCCCGCTGCAATAAGAATTCGATTTGGCGTATTCTAAAAGCGGATTCCAGTTTTGCATACTCCACGGCTGAGATACAAATGGAAGCAGTTGCATACTTTTCCAAATTCTATTCTGCGGACCCATCTATTGATGCGGCTCATCAATCCTGGATTCTTGATCATGTGCCAAGGTACTTCGATGCGGCTGCTATAAATCTGATCGATCAATGCATCACTAGGGATGAGGTCCTCTTGGTCCTTAAATCTTTTCCTCATGACAAATGCCCTGGCCCTGACGGCTTTCCTGCAGAATTCTATATTTTCTTCTTTGATATGATGGGCGAGGAGATCACTGAAATGATGGAGCTATTCCGCAGGAAGGGTATGATGCCTGCTAATCTAAACTCATCTTTCATCGCTCTTATTCCTAAGATTTCTGATCCTGCTTCATTTTCTGATTTTAGACCTATAGCACTTTGTAATCTAATCTACAAAGTTACTTCGAAGATTATTGCTAACCGCCTCAAGGCAGTGTTATCTGCTAACATCTCTGCCGAGCAATATGGTTTTCTTAGTGGCAGGTCTATACATGATGCGATCGTCGTTGCCCAGGAGATCTGTCATTCTATACACGCCAAAAAGCAGGAAGCTCTCATAATGAAAGTCGATCTCCACAAAGCATATGATTCTCTTGATTGGTCGTTCATTCGGGCTTTACTGCTCAAGATTGGGATCCCCTTCAGATCTATCTGCTGGATTATGTCTTGTATTTCTAATGTGAGGTATGCTGTTATTATTAATGGACTCCCATCTAAATTCTTCAGGGCGGCTAGGGGACTGCGCCAAGGATGTGCGCTCTCCCCTCTCATATTCATATTGGCGATGGATGGTCTCAGTAAGATATTACATGCCTTGGAGTCAAAGGGTTACATCAAAGGCTACTCTTATTCAAACACGGTCTCCATATCCCATTCATTATTTGTGGACGACCTATTATTGTTTGGATACTTAAACAGAAATCACTGGTTCTTCATCAAATTTACCCTTCATCGCTACAAGGCAGCTACAGGACTTTGTCTTAACGCCGATAAGTCTTTTCTTCTTTTCGAATTTGGAGATGCAGCCGAAATCAATTTTATTGCTGAATTTTTGGGCATCGAGACTCGTCATATCTCCAGGGGTTTCAAATACCTCGGTTTTCAAATCAAGGCTTGCGGGTATAAAAATTGTGACTGGGCATGGCTTCTTGCCCGTTTCCGAGACCGTTTACACAGCTGGACTCACTGCTGGTTATCTCTGGGAGGTAGGATCATTTTGGTTCAATCGGTTCTATCTCAAATGATCGTGTTTTGGGCTCATTTACTACTCCTCCCGACCGGGGTCATCGCCAAGATAAACGGCATCATTTCCCATTTCATATGGGGTGGGGCAAGTCTGTCTAATAAAATTTCACTCTGCCGATTAGATGTGATTTGCACCCCGAAGGACAGGGATGGATGGGGCGTCCTTTGTACACGAAGATTTAACCAAGCTCTTCTCATCAAATCATGTTGGCGGGCAATTCATAGCACAGGGATCTGGAACGACATCAACAGGATCAAGTATTATGATGGGGATGCATTGCAAATGATTAACAGTAATGGTTTTCCCTTTTCCTCTGTTATTTCTTGCATCTGGAGGAGTTTCAAAGCGATAATTCCTATTATCGGGCCAAGGATAGGATGGAAGTTTCGGGATGGCAGCAGTATTCCCATCGGCGCAATGAACTTCCTTCCTCAGCGAATTCAATCTAATCTATCAGTCCACCTTCTGCACACCTTTACCACTCGCGGGATCCTCTATTTTTCTCAGTTGATACACTACTGGTCACATTGCGCCCCCATTTTTAAAACCTCTGACATTCTGCTACTACAGGGGCCGGACGCTGTGGAATGGGAAACAGTCCGAAATTCTCTTCGCTCTGCAGGCCTGTGTTATGCGCAGGGTGGGGATTATCTTGCATGGAATGGTCCTCTCAGGAATGGCAACGTCATTGTCAAAGAGATATACCAGGACATTACTCACTCTTCGCTCCAGGCCCCGGAGCCGCCCATTTTCCTTGCCTACTGGAAAAGAAAGATTCCTACGAAAATCGTCCTTTTCGGATGGTTAGTTTGGCGAGGTAAAATCCTAACATGGGACAATCTTATTAAGCAAGGATTCCAGGGTCCGGGCTGGTGTGTACTCTGTCAATCTGAAGCGGAGTCTATTGCCCATCTTTTTTTTGAATGCCCCTTGGTCGTTCAATTATGGAAGCTTTTCAGCGACTTTTTATTCGATCCTTCTTGGCGTCCTAGTGATTTTATCTCTGCTGCAAATGAATGGGATCAGCTCAAGAGTAACTACAAATCTCTGCCTTTCTACTTGGTCTGGGAGGTATGGAAAGCACGGAACTTGGTGATATTCGAACAGAAGCCCTTCCTCTTCCAGAATGTCTATTTAACCATTAAATCCTGGATGGATGACTGCCCACCCCCGGTACTATCTGTTGCTGATGCTTCACGACGTATTAAGCCCCATGATATCGCCCTTCTTGCTCTGTATTTTGATGGTGCTGCGGTTGATGGATCCACCGGATGCGGTGCATGGATCAAAATCTCTGACAAAGAGCGCATACTCATCCATTGGAATGGCGGGCCTGGAACCAATAACAAAGCTGAGATATTGGCTCTATGGGGGGGCCTCTTCATTGCCATTGATTTTCAAATCCAGCTGCGGAGTATCTTGGGCGACTCTCAACTTATCATTGGATGGATTGAAAATAGTTTTCAGATGTATGATCAGCTATTATCAGGGTGGAAGGATCGAATTATCAGCTTCTGGAATAGACTACACCGCCCTAGTATTAAACACATTTACCGGGAGAATAACACTAGGGCGGACAGATTATCAAAATTGGGTCTTGCTGACGAATTCGGGCTCATGTTTCTTTCTCATTTTGCTGATGGCACCATGATTGCGGAGCAATCTATTCCTATTCCATGACCTCCCTGGAGTTCGGACAATTTTGGCTTCTTTTGCTACAGGTTCATCATTTTTGCTACGCTACAGGGGTTTTTATTTCGATGCTTATTATTCTCCAATATATATATCACAGGATTTCTGCTCTCGGCATACTGGCCTATTCGTCATAGTCTCAAAGGCAGGGCTTGTTACAAACAGCTACATCAAGCGAGCGTGTTTATGTTTATTCAGGCGAGCCGGATATCCACTACTCATCAGGCGAGCCGGTTATTACTTCCTTCAGGCGAGCGTGGAACTAATCTACAGGAACACATAATGGTTCACATACAGGCGAGCGAGGTATTCTATTATCTGATGGATCCATTGTCGCTGTCCTGTTTCTTCTTTTTTCAATCCGGACCTACCTCTGCCTCTTATATGTAGATAGCCATCGAACCATGAGAGCATATTTTCTTACCATATTGTTTTCCTTCAACGCTGTTTTCTTTCTATGGAGATAATTTGTATCAATATCATCTACCACAATCTCCAATTTTGTTCTTTTATAAATTTTATCAGTACTGGGGTTAATCTGCCCCTATCTATGTGGCTGCCCTTAAATCCTTTATCATGCTCTTCCATCTAAGCTTACTTATAAGGGCGATATGCTGGATTTCTCGTTGATCTTGATCTCAGCTGAGAACAATGTTGATCATGTACTGCTTTATATCAATATATAAAACAGCGTTTTTTTCTTCTGAAAAAAAAAATGAAATTAACGAAAAGGAAATCTCTCCGCCTGTGATTAACGAGAGTCTCTTTTAAACATTGCCGTCGATATTGCCATCGATATCACCTAAATATCAAAGATCACACATCGCTCAAATAAATCTTAAAAAGTTGATAAAAAAATCGAAAAGTCCATAAAATTAGTGAAAAAAAATTCTCATTGCACCTGAAACTCTTATTTAAAGTCAGTCAATGAGGTTTAAATGTAAAATACGGCACTTAAAATAAAATAATTTTAAAAAATTGGACCTTTCATAAATTAAATTAAAAATTTCACGATCATCTTCACTTAATATTATATTATTATTATTATCTAATTTTAAAGTTACACTAAATTGGTATATGAGACCATTTGCTTGTGGGACAAGAGACCCACACATACATACTCTATCAAGGCGTACATATTCTACCTCTTGTGGTTTTGAATTAGTGACCTTTTAGGAGGAAACACATGCTCTTAACCATTAAGTCCACTCACACTATTAACAATTTATAATTTTTTTATTGTTTATTATAGGTTTTAACAATTTTATTTAATTATTATATAAAAGAGATTTAATTTTAATAGAATATTTTATAATATTAATAATAATGTACACAAATTAAATGTTGAGATTTCTCTCCAAAATAGTTACACTATTTCTTCCTTTTTAATTAAATTTATTAATTAGAAAAATGGCACTAGAATAAGCCTTATATGAAATAAGTTGTGGTTTTTTTGGATATGTGGCATTGATAAGCCATGGTATTGTGACAAAGTCTATTTACATATTAAAAATCTCAATAGTAAAATGAGGAAAAATATTCTACCTTATTGCATGTTTTTTTAAATGTAGAGATGTTGTAATGTAATGTTTAACATTTTGGCATAGTAAAGTTACATAAAATTTTAAAAATTAAATTAAATAAAACAATTAATATATTGAATAATCCACTTAGCACTCATTGCATTCAGAGAAATGAAGAAGTGGGATTGAAACTAGTGAAATGAATCACATAGAATCATCACTTCCGAAACTTAGTAACCAAGACTTCCCCGGAGGTCACCCATCCCAGATCGCCTCTGGCTCAAGCGCAATTAACTGTGGAGTTTTCCCCACAATTAAGCCCACTTAGCTTGCTACCCCATTTACAAAAACCTTAGCAAGTATTGTGCCTCATGAACCATTCAAGTAGAGGTCCCTTCACTCTTTGTATTTAAGTATTGAGGGGTTTTTGCAGTGTATTATATTAGATATCATTTTTTGGGATTCAACTACGTTAAGTAAGTCATTCATCAATGACTATTTCCCATTTCCATGAGAGGTAGTTGTAACTGAGTAATTTCTCATGATTTTTTAATAGTCCACTTAGCACTCATTGCATCGGGTGAATAGTCCATAATGTAATGTAAACATTTTAACTTGGTCAAAATAAAAATAAAAATAACACTATAAAAATAAAATAAAATTGGCCCAAGGTACTGAGAACCTATGGTATTTAACCCACAATATTCATGTGGAAGGTAGCCTATCTAAAGAGGGGAATTAAACCAACCTATATCCATCTTTAACTCCAATCTACTAGGGGGATCAAATCTGTTGATATGCAAACCTATTTCAGAGTGAAAAGGTTATTGATATGCAAAACTCTTTTAGAGTGAAAAGAGATTTGATTCTTCTAGGGGCTTGGTAGATCTGGAGTTAAGATGGATCTAGGGTGGTAATAATAAAGTTATAATTCAGATTTTTTATGGTATATTTGTTGATATGAAAACATCTTTTAAAGTGAAAAGATATTTGATTCTTCTAGGGGCTTGGTAGATCTCGAGTTAAGATGGATCTAGGGTGGTAATAATAAAGTTATAATTTCGTTTTTTTATTTATGGTATATCTATTGATATGAAAACCCCTTTTAAAGTGAAAACAGATTTGATTCTTCTAGGCGCTTGGTAGATCTGGACTTAAGATGGATCTATGTTGGTAATAATAAATTTATAATTTAGTTCTTTTTATGTTATTTTTAATTTTTAACAAGGTGAGATGTATAATGAAGCAAGTGTTTTGATGTTTATTATGGATTATAGATTGATGTTTATCTACATTTATAAAAAAAGTAATTTATATGACTACCCTAATTTGTAAAAGGAGTTGTCTTTAAGTGCGACTTTTTGGAGTTTCGAGTGGATTTTTGGCCGAAATCTGATAGAAAAATTTATGGTGAGATCTTGATTTATGTTGTTTAAATTGGTTTTTTAACTACATATATGAATTTAACTCCCTGAAAAACCCCTGGGCACTTTGCTTGTGCAGAGTTTACCCATCAAATTTGTTATTTCAATGAATCCTTGACAGAGTCTAAGAAAATTAAAATTAGATCAAACCAATTTTTTTTCAAAAAGCCACTCTTTTTAAAATTTCATTTACCAAAAAAAAGTCAATGTATAAGATACTTTCCTATCAAACTCCAATTCTATGTGCTTCAAATACCAAATCTCATAATTCTTTACCATAAAAAATTATAATTAATCCTCTACACAAAAGCATGTAATATATTTGGGTAAATGGTGTGGAATGAATTAATGTTTTTAAAAGACTTAAATTAACCAATACACTATCTATGATATCACATTCTTTCATCAAATAATAACTCTTTACAATAAAAATTTATAATTAAACCTCTATATAAAAGCATGTCATATATATGGTTGGGTAAATGGTGTGGAATAAATTAATGTTTCTAAAGGACTTTTAAAAATACACTATCTATTATATCCTATCTTATATCACAGTTTTTCATCAAATAACATTTATGCAACTTCCATATATGCGTAAGTAAACAAAATTATATTATATAAAGAATAATATAGTTTTTTAAGAAATATATATATATATATATATATATATATATATATATATATATTAAGATAAAGTATAAATATGATTTTGGAGGATTGATAAGCATAATTAATGATTTATTTTAATTTTTGTGTCATAGTATTTAATAACTAGTACAATTACTCATTTTAATTGTAGTAGGTAAATGTGAAAATGTAAACTTGTATTCATATGGTGCTATTTGTTATTTAATAATTTTTCTGGAAATTTCATAATTGTTCCAGGTAAATTTCAATTTTTGGAACTCGATTTCGTAGCTGTCGAGTTCTTGTTTTCGTGACTGCTTCAGGTTCCAATATGATTTTTCCTTCCTCATCAAGTTCTGGCAATATTGTTTGAACTTGAAGTTTGTCATCTACAACCTTCTTTAAGCATGAAACATGAAAAATTGGGTGCACTCAGGAAGAAGGAGTAAGCTCCAATTTATATGCCATAGTACCAATATTTTGCAACACCTTGTAAGGACCATAGTACTTTGGCGATAATTTATTATCTTTCTTATCTTGCTTGAGGGAAATTGTTTGTATGGTTGTAGCTATAAAAATAGCCAGTCTCCTACATCAAAACTTCTCTCGCTACGATGTTGATCTGCCTGTTGTTTCATTTGATTTTGTGCCAAATTTAGGTTATCCTTTAAGAGTTGGAGAACTTGTATTTGATGCTTGATGTGATCTTCCATTACTTTAACCTTAGAATTTTCTCTTAAAGATGATGTGGTGTACGGTGGATGATATCCATATAGTGCCATAAATGGGGTCATTTTTGTTGTAGTATGGAAGGAAGTGTTATACCACCATTTAGCCAGAGGTAACCACTTGACCCATTGTGTTTTTTTATTAGATACAAAACAGCGAAGATATCCTTCCAAACAATTTTTCACTATATCAATTTTCCCATCAGATTGAGGATGATAAGATGATCTATGAGATAGTTGAGTACCCAAACAAGAAAATAATTCCATCCAAAAATTTCCAGTGAGAATGGGATCTTTTTCGCTTACAATAATATTTGGGTTTCCATGTAGCTTTTGAATTGTTTCCATAAATGCAGTAGCAATTGTACTTGCTTTAAATGGATGAGATAATGCACAAAATTGTGCATACTTGGTAAGTCTATCAACTATCACCATGATGACACTCTTTCCTTCAGACTTAGGTATGTGATAAAATCCATTGAAACCTCCTCCCAATGTTGCCTTGGAATGGATAAATATTGTAGCAGACCCAGGGTCTTAATTGTCTCAACTTTATTTTACTGGAAAACCAAACATTATGCCACAAAATTTTGAATATGAGATTTAAGGCCATCCCAAAAAAATTATTTCTTCACCCGGTGGTAAGTTTTTAAAAATCCTGAGTGTCCTCCTAGGGGAGAGGTGTGCAATTCCAAAATAATCTTTTTTTTTAGTTGGGAATTCTTACAAAGATATAAACGATCCTTGTACCATAAGGAATCATTTTTCCAACTAAATGTATCATATGTACTAGAATCTTGCTGCAAATTTTGAATGAGTTTCCACACTTCTTCATCATTCTTCCATTCCTCTCTTACTTTGGTTATCCAATCTGGTTGGATAATAGAAATGGTGCAAAGCAATGCTTCCACCTCCTCATCCTTTCTCGAGAATGCATCTGCAACAAAATTTAGCTTCCCTTTTTTGTAGATGATTTCAAAGTCATAACCAAACGTCTTTGTGACCCATTTTTGCTGCTCTTCTGAAGATAGTCTTTTTTTTCCAAAATGTCTTTAAGGAAATCATGATCAGTTTTTACCTTGAAGTGTCTTCCCATTAGGTAAGGTCGCCATTTCTTTAGTGCATATAGTATGCCAACATTTCCTACTCATAAATAGCTTTCTGTAAATACTTTCCTTTGATTGGACGACTTTCAAAAGAAATGGGTCTTCCTTCTTGCATTAAAACAACACCAATTCCATTTCCTAAGGCATCACATTCCACAATAAAGATTTTTTTGAAGTCTAGCGTAGCTAAGACCGGTGCTTGGAACATTGCCTCTTTAAGATGTTCAAAGGCCTTAGTTGCTTCAGGAGTCATGAAAATGCATCTTTCTTCAATAATGTTGTTAGAGGTGCTGCTATTCTCCCATAATTCTTAACAAACTCGTGATAATAGCCTCTTAACTAAATAAATCGACTTTCCATTCCTTAATGGATTTAATTTTTGTAGGGTGTACCTTAACACCCTCCTGAGATACAATATGACCCAGATATTCCACCTCTTGTACTCCAAAGAAATATGTGGAGTTTTTTGCATATAATTGTTTCTCCTCCAATAGTTTGAGCACCTTGTCAACATGTTGAACATGATCCTTCCAAGACCTTCTATAGATTAGTATATTATCAAAAAATACTAACACAAATTTTCTAAGGAAGGGTTTGAAAATGGAATTCATCAACCCTTGAAATGCAGGAGGTGCATCAGTAAGGCCAAAAGGCATGAGAAAAAATTTGTAATGATCCTCATGAGTTCAAAATGTTGTTTTTGGAATATCTTCAGCCTTCATTCTAATTCGATGATATCCTTAACGGAGATCCAACTTGGTAAAATAGTTTTCTCCATGTAATTCATCCAATAATTCATCAATTATAGGAATGAGAAATTTATCTTTAATAGTGAGCTTATTGAGCTCCCTATAATCCGAACACATGATCCATGATCCATCCTTCTTGTGCACCAATACTATTGGAGTAGAGAAATAACTTTGACTAGGTTGAATTATACCAACCTCTAACATTTATGCAATCATATGTTCAATTTCACTCTTTTGGACATAAGGATATCTGTAAGGCCTGACATTTGGAGGAACACTTATTTGAATCAAATGAATATCATTATCATGATCATGAATAGGTGGGAGTCCTTTGGGAGTTTCAAACACATTGGAATGACTATCCAGGAATATTTAGAGATCTGGAGAAATAGGTGATTTTGATGTTGGAACTTCTAGTGAGCATAATTGTGCAATTACACCTCATTTTTCTTTCTTCAGAAGCTTTTTTATGACATTAGAGCTTATTATCTTTCCCGGATTTCCTGCGATACCTCGTAATTCAACTTCATTTCCTTCCGAAAAAAATTCAAGAAATTTTCTTGAAAATTAAAAGCTATCGTCCCCAAAGATTGTAACCATTGTACTCCTAGTACAACATCAACACCTCCCATTTGAATGGAAAGCATTATACTATTCAATACATATTCACCCATGGTCAGCTTGATATTATGGCACTTTCCAGAGAAATTTATAGTTCCTCCATTTTCAACCATCACTTGACACTCTGGTGTTGGGTATAGGAAGCAATTCAATTCCTTAGCTACCTTTCAATGAATAAAATTATGGGTACTACCTGAATCAATCAACACTATTACATTTTTCTTCTTGATATGTTCTTCTATCTTGAGAGTTTGAGGAGTAGTAATTCTTTCCAATGCATTATAGGATATCGTCAGACTCATTTCTTCTTTCTCTAGGGTTGGTTCTTGGTGTATATCCTCTTCTTTTGAAGTTTCTTGTTCATTTTCTTCCTCCTCTTCACAATCTATGTAAAATAATTTCTTCTTGACACACTTATGACCTTTAGTGTATTTTCTATCACAACTATAACAAAGTCCTTTTGCTCTTTTTTCTTCCAATTGTTGTAGTTTCAACCTTGTAGGTTATGGAAGTCTCAGAGTAGCAACACTTCCATCTTTATAAATGTGAGTGGTAGTCTTCCTTGTCACCATAATTTTACTTTCAATTTTTCTTTCCAACCTGAATGCCTTCTCTAATGAATCAAGTTCCCAAAGGTGAAGTTCATGTTGTATGTTATCCTTTAAAGTCCTTATGAAGAAATCAATCTTGTGTTCCTATGGAATATTAGTTACCCTTATATTCAATTTTTGGAAGTCATCAATGTGTTCCACCATTGAACCATTTTGTTTGAGATTTATCAATTGGCTAAAGAAGGTGTTTCTCTTTGTATCCTCATAATGTGCTATCATTTCCTCTGTAAAAATTGACCAAGTGACAATTTTTTTTACGATAGAAAATCCATCGATACCATGCAAATGTATTTTATTCTAAATGTAAAGTTTAAATGCATACCTTTGTGTGTTTTTCACATTATGGAGATCAAAATA
Source organism: Pinus albicaulis (assembly GCA_034641835.2). NCBI lineage: Eukaryota > Viridiplantae > Streptophyta > Pinopsida > Pinales > Pinaceae > Pinus > Pinus albicaulis. The sequence goes on from JAXQQM020066653.1 coordinate 22,888, forward strand.
TTTCTCCATATGTAGTATCCATGTTACGGGATCCTTGCCATCAAACTTCCTCATATAGATCTTTGGAATATGGTGGGTCTTCAATCCAACATTAGAGTTTATGAAATCACAATTTACATTTATTTTGTTCTCATCATGAGTTTCCTTTACTAAAATTTTGCCATTAGGAATCATTTCTTGTATCAATTTTTTCAAACCTTACTTCAACCTTCCATGTCTACTTTTAGATCATTCTTCATGTCTTCCATGTTGCCTTTCATTTTTTCATCGATGCCATTCATCTTAGCTTCCATGCCATTCTTCAAAACATCCATATTATCTTCCACTTCCTTCTTCAAACCATCCTTCTTAACTTCCACACATTTCTTCAAACCATCCATCTTGGCTTCCATTTCTTTTGTTTGTTGCTCTTTGGAAGAGTGAAATTTGTTGCACTTGGTCTTGTAAATTTGATATATCATGTTTCACTTCTTCCTCTTAACGAGACATAGTAGAGCCTTATGAGGGCTTAATGGGTGTTGAATTATTTTTAGGGGCCATTTTACAGCTCAATACTGATATCTATGCTTCAATATGCCCTTGGAATCACTTCAAATTGATTTTTCAAACAAGAATTATGTAATATTCCTCTTTGGGAATATTTGTACAACACAGTAAACTCTAACCAGAGATTGACTAGGAGGGCGTTTACCAGATATTTCACCTCTGAAAAGAGGGTGAGATCTGGAGGCTATATGGCCCTTTCTAGACTCTGTCTAAGAGTGTGAGGGAAACACAACAAATGGTACAGAAATCAAGATGCAAAGGGAGAAAATAACAGATTGCAGACATACAATAGTAGGCACAGATATTCAAGAAATAAGAGAGCACTGAGCCATTTTATTAGTTTGGAAAAATACAGAGGAGTACAATAAGTGATCAAGCATCCACATTTGCACAAGATCTGTTCTTAGAATGTTGCTGTGTTTCAGATCTGTATCGCATGGGATAGCTGTGACTCATATCTGCGTTCTAGCTACTGAAGGTGGTTGTGCCGCTGCCCAGCAATACCTCCCGGCGGATCTGTGCTTTCCTCCCAACGATTTTGCTGCCTCTATCTGTGATCCTCAATAGTATGCTCTCCCGCTGATTCAGAAGTCCACAATAGATGAGATCCTCCACGAATACCCACTGGTGATTTCCCCCGACACGGAATGCGTCCTCCACCCAAGATTGCACAGTCAATAAATGCGTTGTTCCTCCACAGATGTTACGCAGTCAATAGACATGCTGCTCCTCTATCAATATAGCAGATCGATCTTCCTATAAAGACATTGACGAGACTACCTCACCCGAGCAGGCACTCGAAGTCCCCTGGGGCTGAGGGTGAGATCTCCGAATGGAGACACTAAATGTGCTAAACAGCGCTGCAGACAGGCTAAACAACCAGCGTGCTTCAAGTCGTAATGACCAGATTCAAAATGCATAAATTCCATGATCCCTGAATGATGAAATTGTCTTCTTTATATATCGTTGGCCGCCCTCGAATCTACGGCCGCCTCAACCCATGATACCACGGTAATATCCTCCTGGTAATACCTTCTTGCTGCGTGCCCAATTCGGCCCTCCTAAATTACCACGTGTGTTTCACGTTTATTCATAAGCTGCCTATGTTTATTCCTAAGCTAAACAAAATTGAAAAAAATTGAATATTCCAATTAGCTATTGCTAATTGGGAATATTACAGTCTCCCCCCGCAGAGTGTTGCTTGTCCCCAAGCAACTGGAGTGATGGGTGCTGCAAGATTTTCTCATTCTCCCAAGTCGCATCCTCATCCGACAAATTCTTCCACCTTACCAAGAACTCCTGGATGGTTTTGTTTCGTAGTTGCCTTTCCCTGTCATCAATAATTGCCTCGGGCTGTAATACCAAATGTCCTTCATCATCTGTAGGTGGCAGTTCTATGTTACGGTCACCTGCTACCCCTATGCTTTCTTCAAACATGATACGTGAAAGATATTATGAATCTTGCTGCCTTGGGGCAGCTCTAACTCATACGCGACCTATCCAATTCTGCGTATCACCCTGTATGGCTCGTAAAAACGAGGCTTGAGCTTCTCAGCTCCCTTCTGTTTCAGTGATGACTGTCGATATGGCTGTAAACGTAGGTAGACCAAGTCTCCTACCTCAAATTGTCTTACAATCTGTCCCTTATCGGCATACCGCTTCTGCTAGTTCTGCGCTGTAGCCATGTTATCCTTGAGAGCGCGGAGAATGTCTTGACTCTCCTGGATCCAATCTTTGGCTCTTGGAGCCTTGCTAGCACCCAACATTATATCAACAAAAGATAAAGAATGGTACCCATACAAGGCATAGAATGGTGTCATACCGATGGACATATGATATGTGTTATTGTAACAATACTCCCCCAGATGCAGCCACTTCAGCCATGCTTTTTGCTACCCATTTACATAGTTACGCAAGTAGCCTTCCAGCCACTTGTTAACTATTTCAGTTTGCCCATCTGTCTGTGGGTGATAGCTGGTGCCTGGTGTCAGCTTCGTCCCTACCAGTCGAAAGAGCTCCTGCCAGAATCCGCCCATAAAGCGACTGTCCCTGTCATTGATGATGGTCTTGGGAAGACCATGCAACCTGAAAATCTCTTTAAAGAACAGCTCTTCCACCTGTGCCACTGTGCAGTGTGCGGATATGGCGAAAAAGTGTGCGTACTTTGTCAGCCGATCAACGACGACGTATATGCAGTCCTTGCCCTGCACCATGGGCAACCTCGTGATGAAATCCATCGAAATACTCTCCCATTTCCCCTCTAGAATGGGAAGGGGCTGCAACAAGCCTGCGGGATGGTTCATCTCCCCCTTGTTTCTCTGGCAAAATTCGCACTCCCTGATGTGCCGGGGCATGTCCTCCTTGAGACCTTTCCATGAGAACCTCTCTCGGATGGCCTGGTAGGTTTTGTTAAACCCCTGATGTCCGGATAATGGTGAGTCATGAGATGCCTGAAGTATCTTTTCCTTGAGCTGGGAGCCCTCCGTTAAGAAAATCCTATCCCTATAGTAGATGATTTCATCTATCACCCTATATCTGATGTCGGTCACCTGTCCATCCAGAACCTCGCATGCAAATCTGTCCTTGGAGTACTCCACCAGGAGTCGATCCCTCCAATCTGTATCTAGGCTCATCGGAGACAACGTAGCCGGTCTACGCGAAAGTGCATCGGCTACCACGTTATTCTTCCCTTTGAGTTATTCAATGTCAAAGTCATAGGCCTGGATCTTGCTGATCCACTTCTGTTGCCTTTCCTGCAGCTGTTTCTGCTCCAAAAAGAACCTGAGGCTGTTGTGATCAGTCCTTACTTGGAACCTATTGCCCACTAAGTACTACTGGAATTTGGCCAATGCATGCATAATGGCCAACATTTCCTTGTCATATATAGGATACAACCGCTCATGGGGAAGGAGCTTCCTGCTCCTGAAGGCTATAGGGTGGCCTCCCTGCATCAAGACTGCACCAATCCCTTCTCCTGATGCATCGCACTCCAAAAAAAAAGGCTGTGTAAAATCCGCCAATGCAAGCACTGGACAGCTGCTCATAACCTCCTTGAGCCTGTCCAAAGCTTGCTATGCGGTATCCGACCAACTGAATGCCCGCTTCTTTGTTAGATCTGTAAGGGGTACCGCAAGCTGAGATAAATTCTTGACAAACTTCCAATAATAGGTGCAGATGCCAATAAATCCTCGAAGCTCCGTCACGTTTCTTGGCTCTGGCTAGTCTCGGATGGCCCTGATCTTCTCCTCGTGGACCCTCACTCCGTCCACTCCTATGATGTGTCCCAAATACAACATCTCCGTCATCCCAAACTCACACTTGGAGAGCTTAGCGTATAACTGTTGCTCCTCCAAAATATGCAATACTACCTCTATATGTTGGAGATGCTCCTCCCAAGTCCTGCTATATATCAATATATTGTCAAAAAATACCAACACAAACTTCCTCAAATGACTGCAGAAGATATGGTTCATGCATGACTGGAAAGTAGCTGGGGCGTTAGTTAGCCCGAAAGGCATCACCAAAAATTCAAAGTGGCCATAATGGCACCTGAAAGCGGTCTTGGGGATGTCCTGTTCCCTCACAGGAATCTGGTGGTATCCGGACCTCAAATCAATTTTTGAGAAGAACTGAGTTCCTCTTAGCTCATCCATCAACTCGTCAACCCACGGTATGGGGTACCTGTTCTTCAAGGTCTTCTTATTTAGGGCCCTATAATCAATGCACATTCTCAATGTACCATCCTTTTTCTTCACCAACACCACCGAGGAAGAAAAAGGACTAGTGCTAGGCCGAATGTGTCCAAGAGCCAGCAACTCCTAGATGGCCCGCTCAATCTCATCTCGATAAGCCTTCGGGTGCCTATAGGGTGTGGTAATAATGGCCTGGATGCCCTGTTCTAACTCAATAGTGTGCTCAAACCCCCGATTGGGTGGCTGTCCTGGCAGTATCTCTCTAAATACCATCTCATACTTGTCGAGGATGGCCTGTATATCTGGATGAACTTCCTCCCTGGTAGCCCCTACCACTGATGCTTGCAACTCAACTGCCCACTCTATGTCTCCTTTCTGGAAGTCTGCTTCCATCCGGTGAGCTGAAACAGTCTGAGAAGGGTAAGTGTGCATCCCACGTATCTTCTCATGCTTCCCGGTCTTCATGTCATCCCATTCCATCTCCAAGGCCTCCCAATCTGTGGTGACTTTTCCCAAAGTAATCAGCCACTGTACACCCAATACCACATTGGTGTCTGGTATGTTGACCACGAAAAAGTGGTCGGTTACAGTGTAGGTTCCCATCGTTACAGCCAGTTCTAGAACATACCTGGCACACTGCATCGTCTGATCGCCTGGGACCAATACTGAAAATCCATCGAAGCTCTCTGTCGGTATTCCTCTCCTCTCAACCATTTGTGCATCAATGAAGTTGTGGGTTTCCCCACTATCTACTAGGATTGAAACTTGTTGCCCATGTACTGTCCCTCGGACTTGTAGTGTCAAATACTTGGGTACTCCTTGTAATGCTGCAAGGGTCCCCCCTGTGGGTGCAAAGGCTGTACCTCCTGCCCCTGAAGGTGGGGGTGTCAAATGACCTTGCTCCCCCTGACTGTCTCCTGCCTCCCCGTCCTCATACTCATCCTCTTCCCCGCTACTCTCAGAGAAGACCTCAATAAAATGTGCCTTGCCCGCAGCACATCTGTGTCCTGGTGCCCATGGTTCCTGACAGGTAAAGCACAACCTCTTCTTCTTCAATTCCCTCTGGGCATCATCATCGAGCTGTACCCTCCCCTGATTCCCTTTTGGGGGTGGAATCTTTAAATACTTCCCCTTTGGTTGGAAAGCTGGTTTCTGGGGGTAAGATGTCTTGGTCCCGGGTAAGGCATCCTACAAATCCCTAGTCCTGCCAATGGCGTCCTGGAGTGTGGCTGGTCTAGTGGATCTGACCAGTCCTCGAAGTGGCTCTGTCAACCCTTCCACAAACATATAGATCATCTGTGCTGTGGATAGATCTGGCACCATTACTGAAATCCTTAGAGAATCTGCAATATACTTTTCAGGACTCCCGGTTTGTTTGAGCCTTATTAGTTCAAAAAAGTGCTCTTCTGGTTCCTTTCAGTTGAACCTCTCAATCAGTCTTCGAGTGAACTCGGCTTAGGTAGTGACGGAGGAATTCCCAAGCGTCACCCTCTTGTGGAACCACCAATCCTGAGTCTCACCCTCCAAATTCAGCGTGGCCACCTTGATGGCCTCTATTTCTACCATCTGGTTGAGCTGAAAATATACATCCAGCTTCTCCACCCAAGACTTTGCCGAACTGTTTGTTGAACCATCAAACGTAGGCAAATGGAATTAGCTTGCTGTACGCTGGGTATCCCCATCATGATAATGTATGTGCCCTTTATGATGGTCGCGGGGTCTGCTGTCCCGCTTGATCTAAACAAAGTCTTTAAATAAAATGGCATCTCTGAACTCTTGCCCAACTGCCTGGTATTCAGCAAAATATTCACTTATACGGTCTGGTTCTTCTTGTGCTCCTGACCCCGTATCTGCACTCAGGAAAGTGGGCATAGTAGCACGAACGGGGGCATGTGATGCTGGGTGAGGAGCGGCAACCTTCTCCTGTAAATGGTGGGATGTGTCCGACCCTTCATCAACATGGAAACCCTTTGGGATTTCATGTTGTCTAGCTTCCACAGCCCTAAATATCTGACCCATCACCTCTATCTTCCTCGCCAGATCCTGCACTGATCGGAGGAGTTCTTCCCCAAACTATTTTGCATCGCTATCCTCCACCATTGACCCTCTCTGCTCTGCTTCTATTCCAGGCTCCTTCTGTTCTGTGTCAATTACCCTAACATAATCTCCCTCTCCATAGGTGCTCTTCAACTGGCGCTCAATATCTCTGTACTTCCTACCTCTGTGGCAGACGTAGGGTTTTTCTTCTGATGACATAGACTACTAGCTCCATAGGCTGAGCCAGATCTATGCTCTGATTCCACTGTAATATTCCTCTTTGGGAATATTTTTACAACATAGTAAACTCTAACCAGAGATTGACTAGGAGGGCGTTTACCAGATATTTCACCTCTGAAAAGAGGGTGAGATCTGGAGGCTATCTGGCCCTTTCCAGACTCTGTCTAAGAGTGTGAGGGAAAAAAAACAAATGGTACAGAAATCAAGAAGAAAAGGGAGAAATAATAGATTGCAGACATACAATAGTAGGCACAGATATTCAAGAAATAAGAGAGCGCTAAGCCATTTTATTAATCTGGAAAAATACAGAGGAGTACAATAAGTGATCAAGCATCCAAATTTGCACAAGATCTGTTCTTAGAATGCTGCTGTGTTTCAGATTTGTATCGCATGGGATAGCTGTGACTCAGATCTGCGTTCTAGCTACTGAAGGCGATTGTGCCACTGCCCAACAATACCTCCTGCCGGATCTATGCTTTCCTCCCAACGATTCCGCTGCCTCTATCTGTGATCCTCAATAGTATGCTCTCCTGCTGATTCAGAAGTCCACAATAGATGAGATCCTCCACGAATACCCACTGGTGATTTCCCTCGACACGGAATGCGTCCTCCACCCAGGATTGCGCAGTCAATAAATGCGTTGTTTCTCCACAGATGTTGCGCAGTCAATAGACGTGCTGCTCCTCTATCAATATAGCAGATCGATCTTCCTATAAAGACACTGACGGGACTACCTCACCCGAGCAGGCACTCAAAGTCCCTTGGGGCTGAGGGCGAGATCTTCGAATGGAGACACTCAATGCGCTAAACAGCATTGCAGACAGGCTAAACAGCCAGCGTGCTTCAAGTCGCAATGACCAGATTCAAAATGCATAAATTCCATGATCCCCGAATGATGAAATTGTCTTCTTTATATATCGTTGGCCGCCCTCGAATCTACGGCCGCCTCAACCCATGATACCACGGTAATATCCTCATGGTAATACCTTCTTACTGCGTGCCCAATTCGGCCCTCCTAAATTACCACGTGTGTTTCACGTTTATTCATAAGCTGCCTACGTTTATTCCTAAGCTAAACAAAACTGACAAAAAATGAATATTCCAATTAGCTATTGCTAATTGGGAATATTACAAATTATGTAATTTTTAAAAGAAATACATACCTTTTTCTTGCTTTTGAGGAGCTTGATATTGAAACTGATGTATCTCCGTAATTTCAGATCCCCAAGATTTTATCTTTGATGCTTTAGTATTCCTCTGAATCTTCTTTCCAATGCCACAGATCTGACCTGATTTGGATTCTCCAAGGCAAAGTTATGCCCAATCTCCCACAATGACCTAATTATGGATTGGTTGAGTAGAGTGAACTTGTACGACATGCCATGTGTCACTTTTTCATCCTTCGGCTCTGAAATCAATACAAAGGAAACTACAGTTTGTGTAATTTCAACCAATTTTTACAGAATTCCAATCCGATGCTCAGAGAAAGACAATTATGATGATTTTCCCAAGGTCACCTCTTTGAGATGAAATTCAGGAGCCTACAAAAACAGATCATATCTCCGAAAATATTGCGAACTAAGATCAGAAATTTGTACATGAAGTTCCTAAGGATTTCTTCGCAAATGGGTATTTTTTAGCTTCTGAACCTTCATAGAAAAAAATTTACAGCGAGAATTTCACGATGACCTATTTGAAGCAGTGAAGCCCTAGAATCCAAAGCTCTCATACCAAATGTTATGAAACCAACTCACAAAATAGAAGAAAAGAGAGATAAATGACTTGGAAATCGGCCTCTTCGAGGGGTAAACCTCCTTTACATTACATAAATTAAAAATTCTTGGATGATTCAAATTAAAAAACCTCCTTTCTATGTATAGGAGTCCATGGGGTCACAATATAATCCTAGTTGACCTAACAATAATAATGTAAGGGCACAACAATAACAATCATGGGCTTTTATGGGGCACAATAATAAAAATATGGGGACTATAGGGGTACAAAAATAACAATAATGGGGCTACACTAATAACAATAAGGGAATATACTAGTATTATAGGGACCTAACACATTCAAGAAATTTCATGCATGGATTGAAAATGATGCAAAACTCATATTGACTCTTTACCCACTGATAATGGAAAATAATACACTTCAAATGAATTTGAAAACTATCTTCGCCAACATGGAATAAAACATCAAACAATAATGTCTTATAATCTCCAACAGAACAGAGTAGCTGAAAGAATGAACAGGACAATTTTAAATATGGTACGTTCCATGATGTTTTTCAAGAATGTAAAATTGATGTTTTGGGCAGATGCAGTTCTATGTATTGTGTATATAAAGAATAGGTATACTTATAATGCAATCAGAAACAAGACTCCTTATGAAGTATGGCATGGCCACATTCCTTCGTTAAAGCATCTCAAGGTCTTTGGTTCCACCTGTTATGCTTTGAAATCTAAGGAACAAAGAAAGAAACTTGGTGCAAGGAGTAAAAAATGTATCTTCTTGGGGCATTCCAATACATCCAAAGCATATCATCTTTATGATGAAGTCAATATGAAGTTTGTAGTATCTAGAGATGTCATCTTTCTTGAATCGTCCAAGATTGAAAATGTTGTTGAGCAGCAGCTTGATCGCTTGGATAGATTCAGACATGCAAAGTCATTTCAAGAATTTGATAATAAGATTCCACACATTGAAGGGGGGATTCGTATACTGAATCAATTTGTGGAATCATCTTCTGAAGCACTTTGATGTAGGGGCATTAAGCCAAAAACAAATTCCATGCATTTTTTTGACTTAGGAGTTCTTTGTTTTCAAGAGAGTTAGACTTTATGTAATAAATTGAGTGAATTTAAATATATCTAATATATTGAGAGAAAATGTAACTGTTCTCGAATGATTGGAGAACAGGGGAATTTGATTAGTTGGGCATGTGAAGAGATTAGAGATTCGTAAAGACTGCAGAGTAGGAATGAGTAGGAATCAGTTTCGACAAATCTAGGGATTTAGTCTAGAGTTAGGAATTTGGGAATTTTAAGAGTCTTGTTGACCTGTTAAGGGAGCTAAATCGATTCATCATTAAATTGGTATAAATGTAAGCCTGCAGGCAGATAGAAAAAGGGGGCAGAGTAGTGCGGTTAGAAGGGCCATCGATTTGAAGAGCAGGCCTGAGGAGGAAGGATTCCGACGTAATTACTGTGTTTTCAATTATAGAGAATCCAATTCTGAGTTGTATTTAATTATGAATTCTATAGTGTGTAGATTTACTGTATAAGATTGCATATTTAATGGTGATTGTAAAATTTTGTGAATCGATCACAGGGTGATCGATTTCACAATCTGCCTCTATTGTTGATTTAATTTTTGTGTGAAAGGTTATGGTTCGAATGCATCTGAATTCCCGTTCTAAGTTTGTATAAATTAAATGCACATTTATCTTATGTGAAGGGTCTCTAATCGTATTAGAGATTCATTTTGATATTGATACATTTGGTGCAGAGAATTGTTGGGTTCGATTTGCATAAATCGATGCCCATTCTTGTGAGAAGTCACCACATAGGCAATTGATGAGTTTTGGCCTTTTTATGAAGGGCGCAAACGCTGTTAAGTCTATTTATTGAGCATGTTAAGTCTTACATCGAAACGCTGTTGCTTGAATCGATATCGGTGAGGTGCAATTCTAATTCCGATTTCAATACAATTTGAATCCGAACTCTAATCTGACAGTTGAAATTCGTTTTGATATGAGATCTGGTGGAGTTCGGTTCAATACAGCCAAAGCTTAAAAAAAATTGTTATTGAGTTTGTTTAAGCCTGCAATCGAACTCTGTTCGGTTGAATTGAATTGGGTTGAGGTCGATCTGCAGCGATAAAGAGGAGAAGACAAAGTATAAAGGGAGCGAATTAAACTATGGTGCAACCCCTGCATTGAACGCATTCAAAACTCTATTTGAAGTGGAGCGGTTTTGAACCAAGAAACCAGCAGTCTCGCATTCCTCAAAAATGGTAAATGGATTTCCTGAAACGAATGCGATATCATTCGTTATTCAACACGTGAAATCGATGCTATTTAAATACCAGTTATTTTGTGTTATTTTGGAGAGTTAAGGCACGAGAGTGAAGTCCATACGATATCCATCGGATGTCATGCTTGTTTGATCGGACGGCGTTGTTGTCGGAAAGCTGCGTGGAGATTATCCAAGGTATGCCGTAAGTATTACACTGTATATTGGGTTTTAACCAAAGTGTAGAATGCTACTGCCCGAATACCATGCGTTGTATATTAGTAAAACCAAAGTCAAACTTTGGAAATTTATAAGGTGAGAAGGGCGCATACATAATTGGGAGTTGTAATGTCAATTGGCCATATATATATATTAATAAGAAGTGAGCACATGTGGCCATGCTAAAAGGGTTAATGTGTTATATTTATTTGATTGAAGTCTGAAGTATGGTTGTTGATACATGCGGTGAAAGCCGAAGTTTATACTTCGGATTAAAATGCTAAGGGTCGAATGTTTAATATTCATGAAGTGGGTTTGATATGGTTTTATCCATCGAATGAAAGGTAAAGCCTTCGCACATGAAATCTGGATGTATGGTTTTATAACCATAAAGAATTTTATTTTAATATCTCAAATCTATGATTTGAGATATAAAAGCTTCTGCCTATATTAATTAAGTTTGCCTAGATTTTGAAATTGAGGACCATTTTGGTTTTTGAATGGAAATGCATTGTTACATGCATAGAATGGTAGAGAATGTGGGTTTAGCAGGGTAAGCCCGCCATCAAGTGGTATCAAAGCTAGAATAGCTCTTTTTGAAAGTTCAAGTTTTTGTTGAATGCATGTGTAATGAAATAAGAACAGATTTTTGAAACTGATAAATATTGCAGCATACAAAGATGCATTGCAGGTGAGAGGAACAGCAAGATCACTCAGGGATCTTGGAAGGTGAGTTGATGAGCATTATTTAACTCTAGTTTGAAGAATTGTTTGCAGAATTTAGATTGTAGGCAATTGAAGAAATCTCAGCAAACGTAGATCATAGCTTTGAGAGCAGTGATGAAGGAGTCCAGCAAGGGATTCTTAGTGGAAGAAGAATGTGGCAGAACTTGAAGAGATTCAACAGAGGTTGAATGCGTTCTAAAAGTTGTAGAGGAGTGAAGCCTAGAGAGAGCAGAAGAGAGTGCTCAGAAGGTTCCAATAGATAGGGGACTAGTACTTGCCAAAAGACCAGATCCGAAGGAAAGGATTGGTGAGCTAAGTGGAAGCAGGAGAGCTTGTTGTTGCAGAGGTTTGGTGCAGCTTATGAATGAGGAACTCATGGAGGAGAAGATGACTTCCAAAAGTCATAGAAGAGATAGCAAAGGTTATGAGAGAGGCCACAACAGAAAAGAGGAAGAAGATGCCAGGACAAATGGCATGAGGAAGAAATTGACTAATGCAGAATATTGGAAAGAGGTAGCTGGGATCAAAGAACAATTTAATAAACTGGAGATGATGATAGAGGAAATCCAGAGAGTTGGTTGGCTCATAAAGAAGAAAGTAAAGTTGCAGAGGCTACAAAAGAGGATAAACCAGCAAATGAACATGCAGTTTGTAGAAAATATGAGAAAGCTTGAACAGAGGATGGATGTACAGTTGGAATGTGTAGAACTCAGAGCAACTGAGTTGAGAAAATAAGTTTTTGTTTGTGAAGCATAACAGAGTGAAGTCATGGATACAGAGGAAGATTTGAGGTCTGTAAAATATCTTATGAGCCATGGAGAAGATCTAAGACAACAAGAAGTTTGTCTTGCTGAAGAGGATATCATTGATGATTTCCTGAACTATTGGGAAAATCCAGATCAGCTGGATGATGTAGAACCTTGTATTTTTGTAACTAATAATTGTGATGTGATTATAGGTTTTGCAGAGGAGGATGAGCAATCTTGTGAAGCTGTCACAAGTATGAAGAAGTATCTCTCAGAAGATGAATACTCTGAAGTAAAATGCAATGTTGGAGAATGTCTCTTGACTAAAGGAAGCAGTGATGCATTTATGATGGAAACTGTTGCAGCACAGGAAGAAATTCTTGTGAATGAAGAAGGAGAGGATCAGTTTGAAGAACTGATATGTGAAACACCAGTTGAGGCTGTTGAAGCTTGTGGTTTACAAACTGAAAGTTTGTGTATGAATGCAGGGATAGTAAATGATGATGAAATACTTCAGTAATGCCACAAAGAAATTGCATTACTGGAATATTTGTTGGAGAATTCAGAGTATGAAAAGGAGATTGCAGAAGGCAGAGTTCACTACAGTGAACAGGAAAACATCATGGAAATAGATGGTGTGAATGAAATACTTGTTGACAGTTTGGGGAATTCTTCAGAGAATTCTTTGGGAAAAGTGAATCAGCATAGTGATGTGTTGATAAAGAAGGGAGGAATTTCAGGACAACATACTGAAATGTTGGCAGAGGAAAGAAAGGCACTAAGACCTTATGATTTTGTTTTAAAAATTGTTTTATGAATGCAGATTTTGTTGATGCTGAAGAGACTTTGACACCATTGGACGGTCAAATAAAGGAGGAGGAAGATTCTGTGGAAAATTTTAATCCATGGAACGAGGAAATTGGATTGCTGGAGATTATGCTGAATAAATAGGATTCAATGCAGGAGGGAGAACCTCAATTTCAAAATTTGGGATTACAGAATGTGAAGATGCGAGGGGATGAAGGCAGTGAAGATTTTCTGGGTCTTGGAGGAGACTTGGAGTTGCAGAAAAAAGATTTGGTGACTGGGTCAACAAGTGAGACCATTGGGTCTTATGATTTTGAAACTAATAATTTGGCTGTGTTGACAGGTATTGCAGAAGACAATCCATCTTTTGGATTTGTCTTGGATACAGATGAACTGTTACAGAAGAAGGAAGGTGAGGCAATCATGTCTCAAGTGAAGGAACTTGTTATTACTGTTGACGACAAGGAAGAGTTGGCTTGTCTGAATAGCTAAGAGAAGACTGGAGGACAGACTTTTGGAACTGCTACAGTGATGGAAAATCATAATTCTATTCTGATAGAAGATGAAAATGCAGAATTTGAAGAACTTGATTTTACTGCCAGAAGCAATCAAGAGGGTGAAGGACAATTACTGAAGATTGTCAAAGAAGAAGAAGGGGGATATGTTGAAACTGAGTTGCAGCATATTGAAGAAATGCTTGAGAATAGATGGCTGAATTGTTTGCTGAAAACATTTAGAGAAGAGAATGAATTTGCAGACACTAGAGTGAAAATGCTTAAAGCTGTGAAAAGAATAGGAGCAGATACTAGTTTGCAGAATTTAATCATGCTTACTAGTACACAGGGAGAAATGAATGATTATGTTACTGTAGTTAGAGAATTGAAAGATAATTTACTTTTTAAAAGTAAATTTGTAGGTGATGAGCGAAAGAATGTTGCAGAGGGAGATATCCTAAGAGATATTTAGGAAGCTTGGGAGGCAGCAACATTTCTGGCAAAAGAGGCAACATTGGCATCAACAACATCTATGGTGGCAGCTGAAGCAACATGTGGGGTAACATCTGCAGGAGTAAAAACAATGTTAGCAACAATCGGGATAACAACATTGACATCAATGTTCTAGACAACATTTGCAGCAACAATGTTGGCAGCAACATCTATGAGGGAAATAATTATAGCAACAATTTAGGAGATAGCCACAAGGGCAGCAGCAAAATTCTTGGAGGCAGTAACAGTAGCAGTATTGGCAGCAGCAGCAGTGGGCAAAGTAATTTCCAGACAAAAGAAAGGATGGGCATAGAAATTGAAAGCATCAGAAGACTGATGATGAAGGTGTCTCAGAAGCTGCAGTCAGCAGCAAGAAAGCAGAGAAACTTTGGCAAAGGAAAAATAAGAGCAGAATGTGAAAGCGTAGCTGGAGGCAAGTTGCATAACAAAGTATGGAAACCTGGAAGTGTGCATTTGAAGAATAATGTAGCTGATGGACAACAACAAAGGAAAGTATGGGACCTAGGAGGAAAAGTTTTAAGAGCACATGATCAGGAGATCATGATTCATTTTGACCTTGGGGGTCTGATGCAGGGGCATTAAGCCAAAAACAAATTCCATGCATTTTTTTGACTTAGGAGTTTTTTGCTTTCAAGAGAGTTAGACTTTATGTAATAAATTGAGTGAATTTTAATTATTTCTAATATATTGAGAGAAAATGTAATCGTTCTCGAATGATTGGAGAACAGGGGAATTTGATTAGTTGGGCATGTGAAGAGATTAGAGATTTGTAAATACTGCAGAGTAGGAATGAGTAGGAATCAGTTTCCACAAATCTAGGGATTTAGTCTAGAGTTAGGAATTTCGGAATTTTAAGAGTCTTGTTGAGCTGTTAAGGGAGCTGAATCTATTCATCATTAAATTGGTATAAATGTAAGCCTGCGGGCAGATAGAAAAAGGGGGCAGAGTAGTGCGGTTAGAAGGGCCATCGATTTGAAGAGCAAGCCTGAGGAGGAAGGATTCTGATGTAATTACTATGTTTGCAATTATAGAGAATCAAATTATGAGTTGTATTTAATTATGAATTCTATAGTGTGTAGAGTTACTATATAATATTGCATATTTAATGGTGATTGTAAAATTCTGTGAATCAATCACAGGCTGATCGATTTCACAATCTGCCTCTATTGTTGATTTAATTTCTGTGTGAAAGGTTATGGTTCGAATGCATTTGAATTCTCGTTCGAAGTCTGTATAAATTAAATGCACATTTATCCTATGTGAAGGGTCTCTAATCGTATTAGAGATTCATTTTGATATTGATACATTTGGTGCAGAGAATTGTTGGGTTCGATTTTCATAAATCGATGCCCATTCTTGTGAGAAGTCACCATACAGGAAATTGATGAGTTTTGGCCTTTTTATGAAGGGCGCAAACGCTCTTAAGTCTATTTATTGAGCATGTTAAGTCTTACATCGAAATGTTGTTGCTTGAATCGATATCGGTGAGGTGCAATTCTAGTTCTGATTTCAATACAATTTGAATCCGAACTCTAATCTGACAGTTGAACTCCATTTTGATATGAGATCTAGTGGAGTTCAGTTCAATACAGCCAGAGCTTAAAAAAATTTGCAATTGATTTTGTTTAAACCTGCAATCGAACTCTGTTCGGTTGAATTGAATCGGGTTGAGGTCGATCCACAGCGATAAAGAGGAGAAGGCAAAGTATAAAGGGAGCGAATTAAACTATGGTTCAACCCCTGCGTTGAACGCATTCAAAACTCTATTTGAAGTGGAGCGGTTTTGAACCAAGAAACCAGCAGTCTCGCATTCCTCAAAAATGGTAAATGGATTTCCTGAAACGAATGCG
The DNA here is from genome assembly GCA_034641835.2 of Pinus albicaulis. Classification (NCBI taxonomy): domain Eukaryota; kingdom Viridiplantae; phylum Streptophyta; class Pinopsida; order Pinales; family Pinaceae; genus Pinus; species Pinus albicaulis. The sequence goes on from JAXQQM020066653.1 coordinate 38,774, forward strand.
ATATAATTCATTATTCAACACGTGGAATCGATGGTATTTAAATACCAGCTATTTTGCATTATTTTGGAGAGTTAAGGCAGGAGAGTGAAATCCGTGCGATATCCGTTGAATGTCATGCTCGTTTGATCGGACGGCGTTGGTGTCGGGAAGCTGCGTGGAGATTATCCAAGGTATGCCATAAGTATTACATTGTATATCGGGTTTTAACCAAAGTGTAGAATGCTACTGCCCGAATACCATCCGTTGTATATTAGTAAAACCAAAGTCAAACTTTGGAAATTTATAAGGTGAGAAGGGTGCATACATAATTGGGAGTTGTAATGTCAATTGTCCATATATATATTGATAAGAAGTGAGCGCATATGGCAGTGCTAAAAGGGTTAATGCGTTGATATTTATTTAATCGAAGTCTGAAGTATGGTTGTTGATACATGTGGTGAAAGCCAAAGTTTATACTTCGGATTTAAATGCTAAGGGTCGAATGTTTAATATTCATGAAGTGGGTTTGATATGGTTTTAACCATCGAATGAAAGGTAAGTTTTAACCATCGAATGAAAGGTAAAGCCTTTGCACATGAAATCTGGATGTATGGTTTTATAACCATAAAGAATTTTATTTTAATATCTCAAATCTATGATTTGAGATATAAAAGCTTCCACCTATATTAATTAAGTTTTCCCAGATTTTGAAATTGAGGACCATTTTGGTTTTTGAATGGAAATGCATTGTTACATGCATAGGATGGTAGAGAATGTGGGTTAAGCGGGGTAAGCCCGCCATCACACTCTCTCCCCCACATGAAGATCTAGCCACATATGACACTTTGAGTGATGTGATTGATAGAATTTGGAGACTAAATCTTGATTCAAACCCAACTTAATCAACTGAGTAGCCCAGGCCATCTCTGAAAGATCCTCCAAAATGGATGAAAAAGACACTTGAAAATGTTTGTCCTCATGAGGTTGGAAAGAGAGGAACAAGAAGTTCCACTAGTAAAAATGGAGGTGATGTAGATGATTCTGATTCACCTGTTGATATGTATGTTTCTTATAATTGTGAATTGAATTTGTATACAGATTTTGAACCAATTTCCTTCAAATAATTCAATTCCTGTTACAGGAAAAATGACCTCCTCATCAGCTTAGAGGAGAAGGAAACATGGAAGGAAGAAAACGACCTAGACAGAGACCAATTTTTCCAAGGTAACGCACCTTAGAGACAAGCAGGTCAAGTTATAATGCATCCCAGCCTTTCCAAGGGAGCATTAGTGCCTAGGTTAACGCACTGTCTTGCCTAAGGGGTAGCATTACCCATGTTTCATGCAGAAAAAGGGACAAATCCTGCAGTAACTGACTGACATTTCTTTCTTTTTCTCAAAAGAGTTAGTCCAAAAAGTAGCAACCTACAATGCAGGCCTCTGATTGGACATTACTAAACCCAAATGAGCGTCCAAAGAGGGAAAAATCAAGGAAAAGAAAGGAAACATCATGATTTTTCCCTATTCTAAATGATGGAGAAGATTGTCAAGGTTAGTCCTCCCAAATTATTATAAATTGGAGGCTAGGGTTCATTTTCAATGGTCGAAGGTTGATCATGTGCAGAGCATAACTTTATTGTTGAGTGTGAGGCTTAATGATTGGCAAGGTTCATTGAGAACTCTTGGCCTAAGTATCATTACACTCGGAGATTGAGGAGAGAGAGAGAGGAGTCCAAAGACTGAGGGAAGCTTGGTAAAACCAACGGTTGTAAGCTTCCTTCTCTTATTAATAGAACTATATATGTTTTGTCAACTTGATGTTTTATCAATGCATCTATTGCTTATTTTTTATGAGACATGATATAAGTGGCTTAGATCTGCATAGTTAAATGTTCATTATATACTTGTTTAGCTGCTCATAGTGATACAACTGTGAAGATTACACGTGTGCTTTTTTTGTTTGCAAGATCTAGACTTGGAGCTAGTGAGGAGGACTTTCACCACACTTCCCAACGCTCTCCAACAGATCTACTATCTACAAAGAGGTAATCCTTCAATATCTCACTTTGTCAATTAAGCATTAGTATGAATATGTATGTAGTTTCTTTGTGACAATACAACTAATTTTATTGTCTGCCTTGGGTCCCAGGAAGGCCCCAGAGGGATTTACTCTAGCTACCACCTGTGCATTTTACCCCTAAGCAGAATTGGCGACTCCACTGGGGACTAATCCTTAGTTCCCAGATTGTTTTTGTTCGAGCCTTTGGTTGTTTCCCTCTATCAATTCCCGTTCTACTCACATCCCTTTCTGATCATTTCATATGCTCTATGACCATCTCAGTAGCTCCAGAGCATTATAATGATGCTGATGCTTGGGAACAGTGCATTAGTCTTGCTATTAACACTCTGTAGCCCTTGCTAACCTGCGTTACCTAGCTGTTACACAATATATTGTCACCATCCCTACAATTCCCATCCCGAACATTGGAAGACCATTTCAGTGACTTCTGTGTAATGTCATACCTTGCCATAAGTGTCATTGCATCCCTTGGCATGTAAAAAAAATTTCCTCTGTTGATCACTCCTCAACCAAACTCTCCAAAACACATGAATTTGGGTCTGCACTGGTACGCAGTTATGGCCTCGCACCCATGCAGAAATTAACAATGGGCCCCGCACCCATTGGTGCTTTGTCTCAGTTTCTTACCCGCACCGAGACGTTTTTGGAATTTTATTTAAAAATAGAAGCGAAGTTTCCATTGTTCAACAACTCCGTGAGTAAGTCATCATGGTTTGTTCGACTGAATAACATCGAAATCCTCCCTTTGGCTTCTTGTTTCCTACAATTGAGAAACTCCCCAAAGGGATAAGACTCTCCTCCACCTTATGAGGTATTCCAAACCACCTCCTCTTCTTCTATAAATACTTCCTTCTCACATGGTTTCAGCTAGCTGAACAATCCTTACTATAGTTGGTGTGAAGAATTAGGCAGAGAGAAATCCATTGTCGAGAGAGAGTTTAGGCTCGTTGCCTCACCAAGTCCAAATCCCCAATGAATGCTTGAAGTGTTCTTGATTGAACCCGTCGAAGGAAGCTGGAACGTCAAGGCATTAAGGTTGTAAAATCATTTTCTCTACTTATTAATACATGACTGGTTTTTTGGTTCCAAATTTGCGTTTGATATGTTTAATCTTATGCAAAATGTTTGATTCTCCTTGACCAATCAATTAGCTATAAATGAAAGTGTGTCTTCATATGCTGTCACTTTTCACTTGATCTTCGTGTAGGTATACCGACTTTAGCACTGAAGAACCGCGACGTATGAAGATGAAGATCGACGGATTGTTGTTGCAAGCTACGATAAGAGAGTTGGACCAAGGTAGGTCATCTATCCAAAATTGTTTTTTATTCATAAGCTAGGATTCTGAAAGACTAGCATGTTCCCTTGTTTCTAGACCCACCCTAGGGCTAGAGGGATCGCCTCTATCCACAGAGGGGATTTACCTGCTCAACAAGTTGGTGACCATACTAGGGATCAATGTGTTTGTTCGCCTCTCGTTGTTCGTCTAGCTTTTTTCTTGCATGTTCGACTTTGGCCATTTTATAGTTTTTATGCTTTGTTCTGCCTGCCTGACTGTTTTCAGCCATCACATTTAATCTTAGAGTATCAAGTCTAATATTTTCTCTGTGGATTTTTTCCTTTTCCATAGTTTTCAGACTCAACACTATTGTTGCTTGAACAGTCGCATTGTTTGGCACCTGTCGCCTTTGTCATTAGTGTGCCAACATCTTTTTAGTGCAAATTACAGCTAGACAGATGCGCCGAATCCTGTAGGTTAAAATTTTAGTCTTTTCCTTGAGTTTTGTTAGTTTTTCTTGCCTCTGGGTTGGATTTTCATCTTTCAATTGGTTTAATGTAATTTTTTTGACTCTCTAGTCTCGTTCTTCTCAGCTATTTGCCCCTTATCTGATCAGTGGAGTTTGTCATCCTAGGATTTTTGGGTGTCTCCTGCCGCTTGATTCGGCTACCTCCTCACTAAACTTTTTGAGTTGAGTTTGAGTCAGTTTCGTCTTTATCTTTCCATCTTGTTAATTGATTGTCTGAGTTTTTCTTTTGGTTCTACATGTCATTGGGTTGTTGAACGATCATCTTGGTGTTCGTTTCACTCTCCATACTAGGGATCAATGTGTTTGTTCGCCTCTCGTTGTTCTTATATTTTTTGGCTTGCTTATTCAACTTTGGTCGTTTTATAGTTTTCCTGCTTTGTTATGCCTTCTTGACTGTTTTCAGCCATCACATTTAATCTCAGACTGTCAACTCTGATCTTTTCTCAGTGGATTTTTACCTTTAACATAGTTTTATGGCTCGGCGCTGTTGTTGCTTGAACAGTCGCACCGATTGGTGCTTTTTGCCTTTTACATGGGCGTGCCACACTCTGTTAAGTGCGGATTACAGCTTGACAGACCCGCTGAATCCTATTGGTTAGGATTTTGGCCTTCCCCCTGATTTTTATCAGTGTGGCTTACCTCTGATTTTTATGAATTTATAGGGTAAGTTCCTTAGATCAAGAACCAAAGGTCATCGCTCACAAACAAATCACAAATTAGTACACCAGTATAATCACGTGATTAAAACCCTCGAAGAGGGAAACAGTCCACGGCCTGAGCCAACGCGGCCACTTCAGACAATTTATTAATATAAAAAGAAAAGTTACATATGTTTCTCTCATAAACGGTTACCGAACAAATGACCCTCCATGCCCTTTAAATAGAGATCATGGACCAATCAGGTGTTAAGCCACAGATCAAGTGTCGTTAATACCGAGGAGAGAGTTAACCGTCGGATCACTACAAATCGTGACCGTCAGATTATAAGTTACAAATGTACATAATAAAGAAACACACTTTACTTAACTCTACACTAGACTAAGTTATTCTTAACTATTTCCCATGTGTCAGAATATCCTAACATCCCCCCTTAAGAACAACTTGGGATAGGATTGAAGGATTTACAAGGGTGACACAAAAGGAGCCTATTTCCTATGTGTCAAAATATCCTATCATCCCCCCTTAAGAAAAAATTGGGATAGCATTGAAGGATTTAAAAAGGTGACACAATAGGAGAAGAAAGGAGGCATTAGAGCCTACCCCCCCTTAATGAGAAATTTCTTGAACTCCAAGCATGGATCGAAGTTTGGTAAACTTCGCTTTTGTGAGAGCCTTTGTAAAGATATCAACTACTTGATCATTGGTTGGACAATACTTCACTTCAAGAACATGATCATGAATGAGCTTTCTGATGAAGTGTATGTGGATCTCAATGTGTTTCATACGCTAATGCTGAACTAGATCGTTACATAGCTAAATGGCACTTTGATTATCACTCCAAAGTGTAGTTGGATGCTGTTGATGAAGACCAAATTCAGACAGGATCTGATGAAGCCACATGGCTTCCTTGCTGGCTTCAACTACACCATGATACTCTGCTTCTGCTGAAGAAAGAGAGATGGCACTTTGTTTCTTACAAGACCAAGTAATATGTCTTGAACCAAGAGTGAATACATAGCCTACAGTAGACTTTTGATCATCAGGGTCACCAACCCAATCAGAATCAGTGAAACCAATCAACAATGGAGATGCTCCTGCACTGTAATGAATCCTGAACTGAACTGTACCTCGAATATATCGAAGTATTCTTTTAGTTGCTTTCTAGTGAATTTCATGAGGTTGGTGCATAAACCGAGCGACAAGACCAACGACAAAGGATAATTCAGGACAGGTATGGGTTAGATACAAAAGTTTACCAACAATTTGATGGTATAAGGTAGCATCAACTTCAGGGGTAGTACAAGTGATTGAAAGCTTGACTCCAGATTGAAAGGGAGAAGGGGCTGGCTTACAATCTTCCATGTGAAAGTGGTGTAGAATATCACAGGCATACTTGGACTGAGAGAGGGTAATGCCTTCCTTGGATTGCAAAACTTGAAGACCAAGGAAATAATGCAAGTGTCCTAAGTCTGTCATTTCAAACTTCTTTTTGAGGCTAGACTTCACATGGTTTATATGGTTTGGATCACTACCAGTAAGGATAAGATCATCAACATAAAGAACAAGGATGGTAAAGGAATTACCCACTTTCTTGGTGTAGACAGTGTTGTCAGAATGACACCTAGAAAAGCCATTATCTAAGAGAAATCTATCCATTTTGGCATACCAAGCCCGAGGAGCTTGTTTGAGACCATAGAGAGACTTCCTAAGGTGAAAAACAAGGCTGGAGTATTTTTGGATAAAGCCAGGGGGTTTTTCCATGTAGATTTCTTCATGCAAATCTCCATGTAAGAAGGCGGATTTAACATCCATCTGATGGACTTCCCATTTAAAGGAGGCAGCAAGGGAAAGAACAAGGCAGATAGAATTCATTTTGGCAACAGGGGAGAAGGTTTTAGTATAGTCAATGCCTTCAACTTGTGAAAAACCTTTAGCGACAAGATGAGCTTTATGTCTATCCACTTTTCCATCTGGTCCAAACTTTGTTTTGTAAACCCATCTGCATCTGACAAGTTTTCTTCCTTTTGGAAGAGGAACAAGATCCCAAGTATCATTCGCCAATAAGGAACGATATTCTTCATTCATAGCTTCATCCCAATTTGGATGACCGGAGGCTTCTTCAAAGGTTTCTGGATCAGGATTTTCTGGAACTTGAGCCAATAAGGACGAGGCTCTTTCGAACTGAGAACATGTACGTCGTCGATCGGCAGGGTCACCTGCAAGAGAACCTGTGACATCCCGAGTAGAGCAGACCCATCTTGGAAGCGGTGGAGTAAAAGGAACAATTTCAAGAGGTGGAGGAGGATTGTCATCCTCGCTGTCATCATCTGAACTAGAAGGAATGCTATTAAAAATAGAAGAGAGAGAGAGAGGTGGCACATATGCCGAATCAGGCTCGCAGGCCAAAGGTGGCACACTCGCCGAACTAGGCTCGCAAGCCGATATATTTTCATCAAATTTTACATCTCTTCTAATGATTATATTTTTGGATTTTGGTTGAAGAAGTCTATATCCTTTGACATCTTCAGAATATCCAACAAAAATGCATTTTTCACTCTTAGGTTCTAAGGCTTTATGTTTCGCATCTGGAATATGGGCCCAAGTATCACTTCCAAAAACACGAAAGTGACTTACATCTGGTTTGATTGAGCTCCAAGATTCTTCTGGAGTTATATTCTTTAAAACCTTAGTAGGAGTGTGATTTACTATGTAATTTTCACAGTTAATGGCTTCTGCCCAAAAATTGAGACCAAGTCCTTTAGATTGAAGCATACAATTAACCATTTCTTTTAAGGTGCGATTCTTCCTTTCAGCTACACCATTTTGTTGTGGAGTATATGGAACAGTATGTTGCAATTGAATGCCATGCTCAGTGCAGAAGTTGATAAATTTGTTGTTAACATATTCTCCTCCATTGTCTGATCTTAACTTAAGAATTTGATGTCTAGATTGTTTCTCAACAAAGGCCTTAAAGGCCAAGAACATGTTAAAAAATTCACTCTTGAGTTTTAAGAAATATACCCAAGTGCATCTGGAAAAATCATCAATGAAAGTTAAGAAGTACTTGCAACCAGAGAAAGAAACAACAGGAAGTGGACCACATAAATCACTATGCACAAGCTACAAAGGGGTTGAAGCGTGCCAAGAGGCATGTTTGTCAAAACTATCCCAATGATGTTTTCTGAGTACACATCCGGAGCAAATACCATCTCGACAAGATACCATAGGAAGGCCCATCACCATATTTTCCTTACATAGAGCTTGAAGAGAACGATAGTTTAAGTGTCCAAATCGCTCATGCCAAATTTTTCTCACATCATCATTATGAGCAAAAAAAACGGAGGGAGGAGAGGATGACCCAAAGTTGTAAAACTTATACAAGCTTTTGGAATCATCAGCAATGCCAGTAGCTAAAATATGTTTAGGATATTTGAGGTCATTGATTACAACATCATGAGGTGAGAATTCTACTATTTTCCCTTCACCTGAATGAGTTATCTGATAAACAGATAGAAGGTTGCATGACAAGGTAGGAACACATAGTACATCATTAAAATGACCATTATCTAGATGAATGGTTCCAGATCCTACAACACAAAGAGATATATCATCACCAACATAAATATGTTTGGTGTTACAATCATTTAAAGAAGAAAACATGGATTTATTTTTAGCCATGTGGTAAGAAGCTCCAGAATCAATGAGCCACTCATGAGAAGAAGAAGAAGAAGATACATTTAATGCATAACCAGATCTTGATGCTTGACAACCATAAGCAGAAAGTGCCATTCCTGAAGATGAAGGTGAAGAGTGCTCCAAATTGATGTCGTGCTTCTTCATTGCTGCTTCTAAGGCTTCCATCTTCTTAAAAAATTTGGACTCGATATGGCCATCATGATTACAAAAGTTACAATGTCTATTTGTCTTCTTCCCTTTGTTTTTATTTGCCTTATCGTTTTGGTGAGTTGCTTTTTCAGTTTGTGGCTGAAATTTCTTAGGACCCTTGTTTGGTTTCAAACCATACTTTTTAGGATATTGTTTCTTGGGATTATTTTGATATGATTGTTGATGGGCTGCTAAGGCTTTCTTAGAAGCATTTCCAGAAGTGATAAGACCAAGGTGTAAGAGTTTTTCTTGTTCTCTTATGAAAGAATCACAAAAGACATCAAAAGAGGGATTCTTGTAGGTGGTTCCAGAAGAGATGATGGCTTCTATAGTGGAATGAAAGGCGGAAACAAATACAGAGTATGCAGGGCAAAGCTTAGCAAGAATACAATAGATGAGGCTACCATTATCCTTTTTGACCTTACAAACTTCTAAAAGAAGTCTAAGGGTCTTGAATTTGGACAAGAAATCTTCAATAGAGGAAAAATTATTGGGGTCCAAATTAAGAAACTCATTTTCAAGCTGATGGGCCCTGATTTGATTTTGAATGCCAAAGACAGAATTTAGCTTTTCGAGGGCTTTTTCAGGGGTGTCAATGTCAAGGATGTGAAATCGAAGATCTTGAGCAATGGACATTCCTATCAACCCTCGTGCTTGATCTTGTTTATTTTTCCAATTTAGGAACTTTATCATCATTGGAAGGTTTAGTTTCTTGTCCTGTGGCTATTTTATAAATCCCTTTACTTCTAAGTATATCTACCATGCGAGGTAGCCATTGGAAATAATTGGTGTTGTTCAGAATAATCAGGCATGCACTTTCCATTTGAAAAAATGAAGCTGAGAAAAAGTTGAAACTAACTACTCCAATGGAAAGATCTCGAAAATTTAGGCAGATTAAAAAGAAACGGCTCGAAAAACGGCTTCCGGATGAAGAAGTTATGCCTTTTGAAAAAAACTGAGTTGTAGATGCCGAATAGTTACGGGAGCGGATTGAAATTAGTTGATGAAGTTCAAACTTAAAAAAAAAATCCCGCCCCTTTAACAAATTTTTTTTACAAAAAGAAGCTTCAGAAAGAGACTTGAACCCAAGACCTCTATTCTCATAAACTAAATTCTCACCAAGTGAGATAGTAAAAGGATTTTGTTATTGTTTGAAAAGAGGAAGGGGGTTTTTTTTATTATTTTATTTTTTACTTTTCGGTGTGCGTGCCTTTTCCTGCATAGAAAAACGCAAAAATCCGAGAAAAAAAAACGAAATGCAAGCCTTACGGTAGAATGTTAGATTTTCAGTTAGCCTTACCGGCCACTATCTATTTTTTCAGTATTTTTGATTTCTCGAGATCGTCCAAAGACATGGGAAAGAGCATACATAGTAAAAAAAATCCCTTCCTCCTGTTTTTGATTTGCCGAGATCGCACACAGCACAGAGAAAAGAGCATACACAGAGAAGAGGGTATAGATCCGGCAAATAAATAAAAAAATAAAAACTGAAATAGACAGAGGGAACCAAAATAAGCAGAACTGTTAACAAATATAACTGCAAAACAGACACTTTATACCTCCAGATCTAAACTGCCATAACTTGGGCAACTAGAAATATTTTTGCATGAAACGAAAGCCATTCCTCACTATACCAGACGCTCCAGACACAACAGAGCAGTTCTCTAATCCTGAAAATGTTCACAAATAGTAGATCTAGAAAGAGGCACTCGCATGCAGTCAAACCGGCTTCAGAATTGGATCAACAACAGATGCGGCCCTCAAAATAGCTCTGATACCATGTAGGAATTTACAGGGTAAGTTCCTTAGATCAAGAACCAAAGCTTACCGCTCACAAATAGATCACAAATCAGTACACCAGTATAATCACGTGGTTAAAACCCTCGAAGAGGGAAACAGTCCATGGCCTGAGCCAACGCGGCCACTTCAGGCAAATTATTAATATAAAAAGAAAAGTTACATATGTTTCTCTCATAAACGGTTACCGAAAAAATGACCCTCCATGCTCTTTAAATAGAGATCATGGACCAATCGGGTGTTAAGCCATGGATCAAGTGTCGTTAATACTGAGGAGAGAGTTAACCGTCAGATCACTACAAATCATGACCGTCGGATTAAAAGTTACAAATGTACATAGTAAAGAAACACACTTTACCTAACTCTACACTAGACTAAGTTATTCTTAACTATTTCCTATGTGTTAGAATATCCTAACATGAGTTTGATTTTCCTCTTTTGAATGGTCTACTGGAATTTTTTTGACTCTCTGGTCTCGTTCTTCTCAGTTGTTTGCTCCTTATCTGATTAGTGGAGTTTTTCATCCTAGGGTTTCTAGGTGTCTTCTGCCGCTTGTCTGGCTACCTCCTCACTGAACTTTTTGAGTTGAGTTTGGGTTAGTTTGGTCTTTATCTTTCTAGCTTGTTGACTGATTGTCTTAGTTTTTCTTTCGGTTCTACATGTCATTGGGTCGTTGAATGATCATCTTGGTGTTCGTTTCAATCTCCAGTCACCCTGAGCATAGATTACATTACTCACTGAACCGGTTTGAAAGCCACCTTTTCCCTGAAATAATGCGTCTATGTTTTGAGTGTGTCTGATGTTCGTGCTTGAATTGATCACTTCGATTTATATCATTTCGTTCGGATTGCTCCAAACTAGAATCTATTTTGTCTTTTAGTGTAGTAGTGAATTTTTATTTTCATTCATCTAAAATGACAAAATTTTCATTCTTTCTGTTCTTTTGCATTAGTATATTTTAGTGAACAAGAAAAGAGTTTTTTCATTTTCTTCTTTGGTTTTCTTAGATGCATTAGGAAAAATTTATCTTTGTATTCGATTGATTGCTGCTTCGTTATGAACTACTATCCCTCTCTTAGCTAGTTGTTCATCGAATTGGAATGATTTTCTTTTGAATATAGTTGTGGATTAAGGATTTGATATTACATTTGGTAAGGCCTTGAAATTGAAACATTAATTCAAGATCAACTTTAAAACGAATTCAATAAACCTAAGGAAGCATTGAAACCTAACGCTCACATTTAGAGGTCTAGGCTAGTGATGTGTTCCAAGATCATTAAATCTAGTAGCTTTCATTCGCCATCTGGCATTAGACATCACTAGCATGGACTTGTGCTTCCCGTACCGTCGAATATATAAAGGGAGACCCTCATAGGTTGCAATCCTTTATCTGTAGGAAGCTGAGTCTGCCGCCCTGTAACCGTGATACACTGAACAGAGCATTCGGGGAGACTGCCTGCACGTACATTAAGTCCTTGGTCATTTCTCTTTCATTTGATCACCAAGGTGTATATTTAAGTTCACGGAAGCTTGGTACACCCTCTTGCTTAGATTTCCTGAGTAGTCATTTTGGTCTTTTCATGATTCTCTAAAATTTAAAAGATCATCGAGCACTTTTCCTTTCACGCTCGTTCAACCTGAAAGTGACTAGAGTCATCTTTTTCCATTTTCTTGACTCTTAAAATATGAAAAGATCGAGTTTTGTTTTAGTGTCATAAAATGAATTGCCTATGATAACATGCCCATTAAAGATATTTTCTTTCCTCTTTCTTTAGTAATTCCTTAGTGTTTGGTCTTAAAGCCTCATATAGGTCATCTTGATTCTCTCATGCTTTTGAGACAAAGTCATAGTGGCGGAACCACCAGTTTTGTCTTCCCCTTCATCACCTCCTAGTGAAGATCCTTATCCGAAAGTTTCTTTGGGGAAACCTCAGCCTACTAGGCCTATCGATTACTGGTGCTCTATTATTATGAGTATCTTACCTCTTGATACCCGATCTCCTCTCGAGGAGCCATTTGATATCAATTGGAAACCTCTGAAAATTTGGGTTGGTTTTGGAAACGAGAAAGAGTATCCTCTGCTTACTTCAGAACCTAGTTTACTTGCCACTGCTTTACTGGCTACTGATCGTCGCCTTTTCAACGATACCACAGCTTCATCTGATATGGATGCGTCGAGTCTCATCAGTAGTGAAGAGATTTATATTTCTATGAGAGAATATCATTTTCCTTTTGTCTCTGGTAAACCTTCCTAACAACCTTCATCTCTCCCAACTAGTTACCATTCGTTGGGTCATATCATTTCCGACGCTACATCTTTGTATCAAAATACGATCTATTCAGCACATCGACTCCTTCTGAAGGGTCGTTTGTGTCGGGTTCCTCTCCCTCGACTCCCATTTCGTTGATGATCATCACATCTGTCCCAACCAAGCCCACTCTCTTTGTGGCTTCATCTTCACCATCTGTTAGTGTGGCTCAGTCATTACCATATTCTTCTGCTATTCTTGGGTCGATTCCTATTGCTCCACGATAATCGTTGGGCCCGCCGTGAGTGGATCATAGCCTCACGTTTTGGGAATCCAAGTTACTAGTAGTGCACTTGCCTCTTCTAATCCAATTCTTGAAGGTTTGATGTACGATCAGTACATGATGGCCATTCAATAGCAGAATTATGCCCCTCAGGGTTCTCAGCAACCTCAAGCTCCTGTTTATCCTTCGCATCATTATGATGAATACAGTAATCCTATCTATTTGCCTACGATTGACCCCAATCAATTCACATACCTACTAGGACAACCCTACGATCCACAAGGAAAACCCTTTCAAGGAAAAACTTCGGTCCAACAGGGACAACCCTTTCAGGGACAACCTTTGGTCCAACAGGGAGAACCCTATGGTCCTCCTGGTCAACCTTATTTTCCACAGGGAGCATCTTATGTTCCCCAGGGGAAAATGTATCCACCACAGGGACAAATTTTTGTGCAACAGAACCAGCCTTACGTTCAGCAAGGCCCAACTTTTGTACAAAAAGGTCAACCCTCTACTGCTCAGTCGGTTCACCTTGTTCTTCAGGTCCAACCTGACTCATCCCAACCATCGGGCCAACCTCTTCCACAAGGGCAACCTAGTGGCTCACAACATCCAGGCTAACCTGCACCGTAGTGATAGCCTATCTGACCCCAACAGCTAGGCCAACCTGCACCGCTAGGGCAGCCTGTTCAACCGCAGCATTTGGGTCAACCTGCACCCCAAGGGTAACCTGCACAGCCTCAGGGCACTGCTTACATTCCTCAAGGTCAATCTTAGGTAATGTATAGTGTGCCCCAGGGTACTGATTATATTTATCAAGGTCAATCTCAGCTGGTCTATAATGCGCCTTATGACACTGCGTACATTCCACAACAAAAACCATATTTTTCTCAGGTAGGACCTTAGTGGTTCACTTAGAATCAATATCCTGGTCCTCAACCGGTGTATGGGCAGAATTATCAAGCTTATAACCCCTATGGAAAATCATGTAAGTCTCTGACATATACTTCAAAATCCTCTCTATGGATAGAGGCGATCCCTCTAGCCCTAGTGTGGATCTAGCAACAAGGGAACATGTTAATCTTTCAGACTCCTAGATTATGAATGAAAAATAAGTTGGGATAGATGACCTACGTTGGTGGAAATGAATTCAAAATGCAGGCAAGGATGCAAGCTCTCACCAAACGAAGACGAATTCACGATTGGTCTCCTGGATTGTTTGCTGTCAGCTCCCCAAGATCATAGTGAAAAAGAGTAAAAATTCTCACAAGAGGTAAAAGTGAAAAGTACTTCATTTTTACCAATTTTGTCATTTTATAAACTTTTCGAAGCCCTAATTAGGTTTCTTGAGCATATTTTTTCGATTATTTTAATATTTTATCTCGAAAAGTGGGTTTTACATGCATTTCTTGTGCAACAACAAGCCCTCAACGTGATGATGATGAAGTGATGAGTTGTATTTTATTACTTTTTTGGACTTGGTAAAAACACAAAAAGTCACCCCCTCGAGTCATCTTTTAGCTCTTTTATGACTCTAAAAAATGGAAAAGATTGCTGAGACTCATGTCATTTTGAATTCGTTAAAGGTTGCGAAATGATATCTACGCAGTATATGTTTACCCCTTTTTCGGGCTGAGACACATTATTTACGAAAAAGGAATACCTTCTCCTATCGCGACTAAGAGGTTCTCTCAGGCATGATTTTCTACCTTTTTGGATCTGTGAGACTATCTACGAAAAGGGACTTGCCAGAGTTTTCTTTTCTTCTTCTTTTCAAAATCTCTAAACATGAAAATACGTCGAGTTCTTCCTTTGTTAGACTCATTAAAACTTACATGACATCGGACATCGTCACCATGACGTAATCGAGTTCCTCCTTCCTAGGGCTCATAAAATGTACTAGGATGGATTTTTCCGAAGGAAAAACTTATATCATAAGCATATGCTATCCCCTTCAAGCTTGTTTCCAAAATAATTGGGGTACTTGCCAGCAATGGTGGGGGAAAATGGAACCAGTTCTTAGTCGTGTCGGCAGTATGTCGCTCTTGAACATGACACTTGTTTGCAAATCGTGTTGAATCGGGGACATCTCATCTTCGTCATTTTTCCTCCATGGGTTTGGGTTATCTGTTTTGACCGCTCATCTTCGCTTTGCCATGTCACCATGACCTCAGATCCCTTGATGTAAAATAATGCCAAATTACGGAGTCCTGTCACCAATATGTTCAAGAGAAGTTTCCTTCTACAGTTCTTAAACATATGATCCTCTGTTTGGTCCTGATTCACTATCATCTTACTCCTCTGTCTCGTGTCGATGATGTGGGAAACATTGTGGTACTCCTTCGACCAGATCACTTCTTGTCGACTTCAGCTCATTATCTAGGACAATGGTCTAGAGACTCCCTTCCGGTACCTTGGAGCTTGCATGCCTCAATAGCAAGTTCTTTTCATTCGATGACAGGTCCTCATCATTGGCCTTTGATCGAGTGATTTCGTCGGTGTTTGACTCCAACTCACTGTTCACATTCCGTGAATTGTACTAGTTGTACCTTGATATCCATTGTCATTATTGTTGGATTCTCTCACACCTATTAACAGCTTTCATCATTGGCTGGTAGTCAGGCTATTTTCTCGCATGTTCGACTTCAACTCACTTATTTTGCATGCTTGAATTTGCACTTGTTCAGATTGAGATGGAGTGCAAGACCCTAGGTTTTGTTTGATGATATCCAGGCCGCGGGACATGTTTCATTTATCATGACTATATGCATGACTCTTCTGATTGGATGGTTGCGACCATACCCGATTCTATTTATTGATCCTCCTCGCTAGATGGCTGCATCCATACCTCATGATTTTTATCTTATATGTACTCTATTATAAATGGATGTGCCCATGCCACATGTTATGTATCAGAGATATCAATTGTACTTGTTCTTGCAGGTCTTTCGACGACAATGTTTTGGTTTGGGCACGTTCTTGTAAAGCATTTCACCCCTCCCTCTCTCTCGTGCCTCATGCTTTAGGGGGCATACGTTACAAAGTATTTTGTCACCGTTCCTGCAATCCCCATCCCGAACATTGGAGGACCATTTCAGTGACTTATGTGTAATGGCATACCTTTCCATAAGTGTCATTGCATCCCTTGGCATGTAAATAACATTTCCTTATTGGGTAAAAGTTCATGGTCTTACCTTGATTTCTATTCTAATTCCATTTTCTAACTTCCTAGCTTTGATTTTAATTTAATATTTCTTATATCATAATAGTTCTTGAACTTCCTTCATGATATATATGGTTGCTCACCTTTGTTCAATATTGGGTAAAAGGTCATGGTCTTACCTTAATTTCTATTCTAATTCCCTTTACTAACTTTGATTTTCCTTTTGACCTTGGAGATAAACCCAATCATTAAATATGATAGTCATCCCTTCTAGGGAACTTAGTATGGGTTGCTTAGTGGTTTCGAACCCTTATGATGATGTGAGGTGGTGTTTCAAACATGGGAGTAACTTGTGTTTGCATGTGATGCTCACGGGCCATGGTTTCTTTTGTGGGTTATAGAAGGTTTAGTTCTACCTCCTAAGATAAACTTTCTAAAAACTTCCCTTTATTCCTTAAAGTCAAAATAGATCTATGCTAAGGATTACTCTTTATATGTATTTCTACCATATAAATTCTAACGATAATTAATCACATATATGTGTTAAAGTAGAATATGAAATAAGCCCTTTTTACACTTGGCTTGGCTCTTAGGTACATAGATGTGTGGGTTTGGGAATGTGGTTCACATGAAAAGTAATAGGGATGGATTTAGTGGAAACCTTTTATAAGATCAGGACTCAAACAATTGTGATATTTTCCCTTCTTTCCAACTTAGTCCATCCTTCTAGAAAAATCCCTTTTAATGAAGGAGATATATCCATATTGATCCACTGATATTTGTTCACCAACAACTATTTCATTTTGGACTTTTATATCTCAAAACTATGCTCATTGAATTTATGCATCTATATCTTTAAACTACTTGAAACTATTTTATTACACCATAGGAATCATTTCGAGAAAAACACATTAGCCATAAAATTTCCCCATTGAAACCAAAAATGATTTGATACAAAACATAGGTTTTAACCTTATATAGTTAATTGTTTCAAATAGATTTTTAATAAAATAAAAAATATTCAATGTAAAAAACATGCACACGTTAACATATAATTGTGATATTTTCCCTTCTTTCCAACTTAGTGGATAATTGATCTATAATTTTTTGTTAAATTAGAAGTTAAGTTTTGGATGGTTGATCTACATTTGGCATGTGATATAATGTTAAATGTTTTTATTGGATAGTTGAACTACAATTGGCATGACATGTGAAGTAATGTTTTGATATAATCAAAAAGTTTTTAAAACTCAAGTTTTGGATGGTTGAAGTACATTTGGCATGTGAAGTAATGTTGTGATCTATAATTTTTTGTTAAATTAAAAGTTAATTTTTGGATGGTTGATCTACATTTGGCATGTGATATAATGTTAAATGTTTTTATTGGATAGTTGAACTACAATTGGCATGACATGTGAAGTAATGTTTTGATATAATCAAAAAGTTTTTAAAACTCAAGTTTTGGATGGTTGAAGTAAGTTTTGGAATATATATGTTCTAGAATGCAATTAACTGAATGTCATCAATTTACCAATTTATAAATCAACAAGGCTACCTAGTTGAGTGCATTAATGACATTGACCCCAATTCAACAAACATATATGTACTTCTTATCTTTCCAATCAAAATTAAAGGGATTTATATGGGAAAGAGAGACAGAACATATAGGCCATCAACTACTTTTTAGAGGTCAATGAAGGTATCTAATGAAATGGAAAAGGTTAGAGAAGTCTCAACCAATACGAGTTTTAATCATGTGGGAAAATGTTTGCAACACTTGATTGTACTCAAGTAATCTTAAGATTGCTTTTGATCTCTACATACTCTTGTTTGAGTGAAAAAATTTCCAATGGGAAGAACATAGCTTTTCAATCCAACTAACCATATCAATTGAGCTCTATTTGAAAAAAGAGTAAAGAAAAACTAACATGTCAACAAAACATGTCAGAAAAATAATGTTCATGGTTGTCATTTTTTATTGGAATAGCTAAATCATATCAAGGATTCTCCATCCAAAAACAATTTCAATGAAGAGAATCCTTAATATGATTTAGCTATTCCAATAAAAAATAACAACCAAGGATGTTATTTTGTTAGATTTTTGGTTTTTTTGTTGTGAAACTAGCTCCAAAAATAAAATAAAAGAGATATAAACGCCTTAGAAATAAGCCACTTCGAGGGGGCAACCTCCAATACATTACATGAATGAACAATTATTGGATGATAGAAATGAAAAAACCTTCTTTATATATATAGGAGTCCATGGGGCCACAATGTAATCCTAGTGGGGCCACAATGTAAACCTAGTCGACCTAACAATAATAATGTAAGGGCACAATAATAAAAATATGGGGGTTACAGGGGTACAACAATAAAAATAAGGGGGGCTACACTAACATATTAAGGGAATACACTATTAATATAGCGACTTAACATGCCCCTCTCCTTCAAACAAGTGTTGTCCTCAACGCTTGATTATTTCTTGATGCTTCTATATAAAATTCTCATCCTCCCATGTGGAATCTTCTACAGGAAAGTTCTTCCACTTGCTGAGATACTTTGAAATTGATTGTAATTGTCGAGTTCTTGTTTTTGTGACTGCTTTAGAACTTATTTCGATGTGATGTTGATCTTCCTAGTGTTTCATTAGATTCTGCACCAAAGTTAGGTTATCGTTTGAGAGTTGGAGAACTTGTTGTTGATGCTCAATGTGATCTTCCACTAATTTATCATCCATATTAGCTATTATTTGATCCTTCAAACCATCCAACTTAGCCTCCATTTCTGCTTTTAAGCCTTCTATGTCATCTTCAGTTGCTCTTCATAAGATTGGAATTTGTTGCACTTGGTACCGTAATTTTGATATCTCATACTGCAATTCTTCTTCTTCATGCGTCATAGTATAGCTTTTTGAGGGCTTAATGGGTATGGAATTATTTTTTGGAGGCATTATAGAACCCAATACTAATAAAAATTCTAAAATATTCCGTTGGAATCACTTCAAACTGGTTTTTCAAACAAACGTTATGCAATTTTAAAAACCAAATACACACATTTTTCTTGCTTTTGAGGAGCTCGATATTGAAACTAAATTATCTCTATGATTCGGATCTTCAATATCTAAAATTTGGCACTGAGGTATCCCTATGAATTCTATTTCGAATGCCATGGGTCTGACCTGATTTGGATTCTTGAATGCAAAGTTATGTCCAATCTCCCACAATGACCTAATTATGGACTAGTTCAGTAGTGCGAACTTGTATGACTTGCCACATGACACTTTTTGCTCCTTCGGCTTTGAAATTGATATAGCAAAAAATAAAGTCTGTGTACTTGCGGGAACTTTTTATAGAATCCCAATCTGATGCTCAGAGAGAGATTTATGATGTTTTTCCCATGGTCACCTCTTTGGGATGAAATTCGAGAGCCTGAAAAAATCTTAACTTCCACAAATCATATCTCCCAAAATATTGCGAACCAAGATCTGAAATTTTTACAGAAGGTTCCTCAGGCTTTCATCTTTTCTCTATGAAAATTTCATCTTCTAAACCTTCGTACAAAAAACGTTATAGCGAAAATTCTGCGATGGCCTGTTTAGGTGAAATTGAGGAGCCTACAAAAATCGCTAACTTCCACAGATGATATCACCGAAAATATTGCGAACCAAGCTCGACAATGTTCCTCTAGATTTCGTCTTCACACGCTAAAAATTTCAGCTTCTGAACCTTCGTAGAAACAAAGTTATAGCGAAAATTCCACGATGACATGTTTGGAGCAGTGAAACCCTAGAATCCAAAGATTTCATACTAAATGTTGTGAAACCAGCTCCAAAAATAGAAGAAAAGAGATATCAACGCCTTAGAAATAAGCCACTTCGAGGGGGAAACCTCCAATACATTACATGAATGAACAATTCTTGGATGATACAAATTACAAAACCTCCTTTCTATATATAGGAGTCCATGGGGCCACAATGTAATCCTAGTGGGCCCACAATGTAATCCTAGCCGACTTAACAATAATAATTTAAGGGCATAATAATAACAATATGGGGGTTACAGGGGTACAATAATAATAATAAGGGGGTTACACTAACAACAATAAGGGACTATACTAGTAATATAGGGACCTAACATTTTTTACTTTTTTTCAAATAGAGCTCAATTGATATGGTTAGTTGGATTGAAAAGCTATGTTCTTTTCATTGGAAATTTTTTCACTCAAACAAGAGTATGTAGAGATAAAAAACAATCTTAAGATTACTTTCAAGTACAATCAAGTGTTCCAAACATTTTCCCACATGATGATACCTTCATTGACCTCTAAAAAGTAGTTCATGGGCTATATGTTCTGCCTCTTTCCCATATAAATCCTTTTAATTTTGATTGGAAATATAAGAAGTAGATATATGTTTGTTGAATTGGGGTCAATGTCATTAATGCACTCAACTAGGTAGCCTTGTTGATTTATAAATTGGTAAATTGATGACATTCAGTTAATTGCATTCTAGAACATATATATTAAATAAGTGGAACATTTTTCATCAATGCACATGGGAAAACTACTTGAACAATTAATTTCATTCTAGAACATATATATCTATATCCAATACGTACACAACATTTTTCATCAATGCACATAGAATATATATTCGAGCATTGGACAGACAAATTTTGTAGTAGATTTTCAATCAAGAATACAGATGTGGGTCAAATCCCACCAAAAGTCAAAGAAGTGCTCCAAGTCTCTTGTTTGAAAGGAATCTTCGTACAAAATTATACTGTGGATGATTTATTTACATTGCAGATAATTTTACCAAAAAATCCCATAAGAAAAACTGGGTGTGCATTGAGTTCGTGTATATATCCAGTACATGCAACATTTTTCATCAATGCACATAGAAAAACTACTTTCAGTTAATTGCATTCTAGAACATATATATTGAGTACGTGAAACATTTTTCATCAATGCACATAGTAAAACTACTTGAATAGTTAATTGCATTCTAGAACATATATATATATATATATATATATATATATATATATATATATATATATATATATATATATATGAAACATTTTTCATCAATGCATGTATAGAAAAGCTACTTTCAGTTGATAATAGAGTGTGCATGTACCAAAACAATTTGTACATGTGAAAACACTTGCACAGATAACATAACAAGGTAGCTCAATTTTTAATTGAGTACTGGAAGTTCTAAAACATATAATCCAAAGAGAATAAATTGTTGGGCAGTTCAATCAAAAAAATTCCAATGGAATGCCATCTTCAATAATTCGTTCATGATCGGATTTTGACATTTTCCATTTCTTAATTTTCGTTTTTTTCTTTGATTGAACCTCTATCAACTTTATGCGTGCTGCACACACCAAGTGACTATATTAACAACTTATGAAATCAGGTTCATAGTCTTCAAAGTAAACAAAATCCCCACTTTGATTAGTTTGTCTGAAAAAATAACCTTTCAGTATAATAGATCCTCTTTCATATGGAAATCCGTGATCATTATAGTTTTCTAATAATTTCATTTTTTGTTCAGTGCAATGCATCAAATAATAATTCACATTTTCCTCATTGTCAGTAGGTGCAATTACAACAAAAACATCTCCTGCACAATAAAACAAACTTTAACAAAGTTATGTATTTAAATTTATTTCTAGATCTTTATCATTAAAAAGAAATTCAAATGTTACCTTCTCTAACAAGATCAAAAACTCGATTACCATCGGATGATATTGTAGTCTCCTCTGATTGCATTTCTTCAAACATTGTTATGAACATTTTTCCCTTTGTATTTAGCTCTGTATGTTTCCAATCTTTTACATACAATTTGTTTTCACAAACGTCATTGGATTTTGTGTTGTCTATGCAAACATGGCAAAAACAAGAATATTTTCTTTTATCCAATGCAAACACATTTCTGGACGACTTTGTTTTAATTGAATGCAATTTTCGAGTCCCTTTTATTGTTTCAACTTCATTTCCAATTGATCTATCTACGTCTTCGATCCCAATATGCCAAAAAAGCCTTTATATGGAAAATTCAAAGAAGAATGTAAATATGATATCAAAATACAATCAAAGATAATCATTGTGATAAATGTACACTTTTTAAAATTAGATGTCCAATAAAAAATAAATTGAATGTACCTTTGCAGTTCCCTTGATCGGTTAGTCTCATGGCTTAAAGTAGCAATGCACCATTGAACAACTTCTTTCGCGTCCACAAGTCGGCTTGCAAAGGGGTTCATTTGATATCTTTGAAGTGCTCATTTTATGCATGCCCCTGCACCGTCATGTTCTCCTTTTCCATGGCCAGTCTCAAAGAAATTCCAATAATGTTTAATGCAGGTTTTCTTATGAAGACAACACAACCAAAAGAATGATCATGTAGATTTGAATTGACCTGCACATCCGTCTGACCATATGAATGTTCATTGAATGTTATTCCATGATTTTTCAAGGAATCATAAATTTTTCCAAAAACAATGTTGTACAAAATATGTATCACGTGTACGATCGTCACTGATATAAAAGTGATATTCTTTAATAATATGTCAATTTTCACTGGTGCTTTCTATATGATCGACGTTTTTTTCAGCATGTCTATATAGAATATGGACGAGCATGGAGACTTGGTCAGAATGATAGTATTCACTCTGAATTTCTTTTTGTGGAACAAATGTGTAGTTTTTTGCAAAATCAATCACTGACAAAATGGTCCCTGGTGGAAAAACTTCACGAGATTTTTTGAATTGCAAGTCTTGCCATCGAGCTCTATGGGAATGCTTGGTGTATTTGTAAATTTCTGCCTCAAACTTTCTCAAAAAGTCTATCACAAAAATTTCTTCTTCTCATAATTCAATTCTTTTAACACTATTTTCACCTTGAATCGATGTATGGATATATTCATATCTCTTCCATTTCACTTTCATGTTGGACAATGATTGATCATTTATATCAGTATGATATTTGTTTTGAAATTTAGTCAAATTTCCACAATCATCACATTTTTTACCACCAACACATTTCTTTTCGTAAAATAGTTCATCGCTTTCTCTTTCACATAGAATTTGAGATATGAAATCACAGATAGTGGAAGGAGGAGGTGAATCCTTCCAAAATGTTCTACCAAAATCAAGGAATGTGTCATAATATAACTCAAATTTCACATGATAACGACAACAACAAGTGTCGCGTACAGTGATAGGTTTTACATACCATGGTTTTTGTTGAACAAAAACACTGATTGAAACATGAATTTCATGATTCTCTTCTTTGAACTTGTTGAACAACTCTATCTGAGTGGTTTCCAAGAAATGTTTTCCATGTTCTTCGCACTGATTTCGTGTTATTCTTCTTCGCATCACATGCCTTGCAGTTGGCGAAACACACAAATTTTTCTTCCAATATTCATATATTATTTTTTTAACATTTTCTCCAAGTCTATCTTTGTATGGTTGCCTACAAATAGCTATCCAACAAGCAAGTTCATCATTTACATCTATTTGCAACCAAAATTTTCGATGTTTGTGCAAATTCTTTCACGAGGTTCCTGATGCTCATGCCATAGATTTTACCAAACGATTCTCTTTAGTACTTGATGAAACCACTACCATCTGTATTGCTCTACGTACAACTGAAACATTTTTCTGTCTATATCTTCTAATTGAATTTATAGCACTATTTATATTTTGTATCACATTTTCCTTCATTTTTTTTATCTTTGGTTGATTTTTGAATACCCAATAAAGTCGTAGCTTCTTTTAATTTCCTTAATGATAGGAGACCTTTCAACATTTGGGCTTGAACTGTCACCTTTTCCTTTATGAAATACTTCTCAAAAATGCGGTTAACACGATATCGTATATAATGGTTAGCTTTTTTTATCTCCATATGTGTGAGTGTCAACATTTTCTAACATCTCATCATCGACATTGATTTCATCTGTACATATTCGAATGAATAGTACATAATAAGTTTACATATTCAATAAATAACTAAACTAATAAATATATGTATAATTTCAATAATGCGTGCATGTGTTCAACATATATATATATATACATGTGTGTGTGTGTGTGTGTGTGTACATACCTTGTGATTCAATTTCTTCACTTGAATTTTTTTCAACATTTTCACCATATTCAATCATTGGTTCAATATCTCTTTCACTTTCTCTTTCAAAATTTTGTATCTCATCATCAATGTTTTGAGGAATATCTCTCTCTATTTACATTGCAAAATATTTTTCAAATTATTTCATCAAATAAAAATTAAGCTTCACATTTTACACTAGGAAAATTTTAAATATATCAAAATCATAATATTTACATTTACATACCTACTTCAACTTCTAGTTGAGGTTGATTTTCCACTTCAATATTTGAGAGTGCTTCTATCTTTATTTTGCGAGATTGTTTCGTCTCTTCTATACGTTCCTCAGGGTCTCTTTTTCAATCATATTTTCTCGTACAATTCCTTCGATTTCCCATGATAATAGAGTATGAAGTTCAAAAAATTTCCTTCAAAAATTTAGACAAAAAGTCAATTAAAAAAAACATCACAAAAGATTTAATTTAAAAAAACTCATTTTAAAAATTTTGCAAAAAATACATACTCCAATCCAAAACACTTACTTTAAAAAATTCAAGAAAAAAATGTCTTATAAAAATGAAACGAAGTTCAAAATATTTCCTTCCAAGTCCTACAAAAAAATTTCATTTAAAAAGTTAGACAAAAACTCATTTTAAAAAATCATTATAAAAGATTTACTTCAACCCAAAACACATACTCTAAAAAAATGTCACTTCAAAAAATGCCTCCAAAAAATGTCCATTGAAAATTAATTCCAACTTCATAAAAAACGCCACTTTAAAAAATACTTCAAAAAATATCACTTTAAAAAATACTTCCAAAAAATGTCCTTTCAAAATTAAGCCCAAAGCCATACCTTAAAAAATAATGAAAATTAAGCCCAAATCCATACTTTCAAAAAAAATGAAGCCCAAAAAACATCCGTAAAACTGTATCACATACCTCCAAGAAATGTCCTTTGAATGTACCTCCAAGAAAAGTCTTCAAAAATGTTCTTTGAATGTACCTCCAAGAAAATTCCTTAAACCCAAAACAATTCTTTGCAAAATCAGACCAAATGTACGAAAATATGTGAAAATAATGAATGCCTCCAAGAAATGTCTTTTGAATGTACCTCCAAGAAAATTCCTTAAACCCAAAACAATTCTTTGTAAAATCAGACCAAGACTTTTGTAAAATCAGACCAAATGACAATACTTTTATTGAAAAATTATTTTTTAGCTGTTGTCCATGCCATCAATAAATTCAAACACTACATCACCGACTATGAAACTTTTTTACATACAGATCATTTTGCAATAAGGTACTTAATGAATAAACCAATCACTAATGGAATAATTATTAGATGGTTATTGTTGTTACAAGAATTTAACATCACCATTTTAGATCGAAAAGGAAAACAAAATACAACTGTTGATTTTCTATCCATGATCCAAAATGAGAGAAATGATATAGTGTAGAAGATAATTTTCCTAATGAATATCTTTTTGCAGTATCTATTAAATATCCATGGTTTGCAGATATTGCTAACTATTTGGCTACAGGGAAGTTACCATCATATTTTTCTCCTTGAGAAAAGAGAAAGGTAATTAAAATTAGTGCATCTTATTCATGGATAAATGAAGAATTGTATAAAATGGGACCAGATCTAATTATTCAAAGATGTGTTAGGGAAGATGAAGTACCTGAAATACTGAAAGCTTGTCATGGTGAACCATGCAAAGGAAATTTTGTTGATAAAAGATCTACTTACAAAATCCTTCTTTTATGATATTATTGGCCTTCTATTTTCAAAGATGCCAAAGAACATGTTAAAACTTTTTTATTGTTGTCAAAGAATGGGGAAACCTGTCCTTTCAAATGAAATGCTTCTACAACCTCAGGTACTCATTGAGCCATTCGAGAAATGGGCTTTAGATTTTGTTGGTCCTATTAATCCACCATCAAGGCAGAAAAGGTACATTCTTGTTTGCATGTATTGTGTTACAAAATGGGTAGAAGCTAAAGAACTTCCTTTTTATACTAAAAATAATGTAGTCTCATTTCTTTTTTAGGGTATTTTCACTCATTTTGGTGTCCCAAGGTAAATTGTGACAGATCAAGGCACTCAATTTACATCCAAGCTGGTACAAAAGATCATGGAAGAAGATAAAATCAAGAATCAAAAGTCTAATCCATATCATTCACAAGAAAATGGACAAGTGGAGTCCACAAATAAAGTAATTGAAGCCATTCTTACCAAGACTGTGCATCAGCATAGAAGAGATTGGATAGAAAATCTTCTAGAATCTTTATGGGCATACCACACTACATGGAGAAATACTACAAGACATACTCCCTATGAACTTGTTTATGGGAAGCAAGTATTGTTTCCTATTGAATTTCAAATAAATACTTTCAAGATAGCAGTCAAGTTGGGTCTTGATCTTTCAGAAGCAAAAAAAAAAAAGGACGGAGCAATTAAATGAACTAGATGAGATAAGACAAGATGCTATCCAAAGAACCAATCTATTTCAACAACAAAGATATAAATGACATGATAAATACATAAAAGAGAAGAAGTTCTAGCCAGGGGATTGGGCATTACTTTTTTATTCAAAGTTCAAATATTTTCAAGGAAAATTTCAAACTCACTCACTTGGACCTTATGAGATATAAACAGTCTTTGATAATGGTGCAACCAAAATTAGGACCATTGATGAAGAAAAAGTCACCTTCCTTGTAAATGGTCATCGATTAATAATTTATCATAAGTCATTGACAAAAGAGGAATTTGTTAAAATTTGCAAGATAGTATTGATTTAAAGTTGGTTAAGAAGGATTTTCCTTCTCCTCCAACTTGACTTGTAAACCTTTTTCTTTCTGAAAAATAAATAAATTAATAAATAATATATAAAAAAGAAGAAAAATAATAAATAATAAAATTGTATAAACAAGAAAACCAACAAAAGTTGGCATGTTTATACAAAAAATCTAGGGTGAAGCCAAGTTCTTTTGGCATCCTCAATTTTCTTTTTCAACCCCAATTTGATTCCCATTTTTCTTTATCACCCTCTTTCTTGTTTTTCATTCAAAATAACTAGCTACAGAATTGCTAAGAATCTGTTGCTTTGAAAAATTCTTGCAGCTGATGATTGACAAAAATCACTGATTGAAGTAATTGAAGGAATTATCGAATCCGACACTCATAGCACCTGAAGACGATTCAGAAAGGATCAATTAAATGTTAGAATCATCAACTCGAAGGTATGCAAATGTTAAACTTAATAATAAGGGTTAAAACATTAATATATGAAATTATGTAGACATTGGTACCACCATTTCAAAAACAATCATTACTGCAAGTTGAGGTAAATATATTTTCATATTGGTAAAGAAAAAATCCCACTCATCGCTCATTATTACACACCACTCCAATTTCGAATTCTGAATTCATTATTAATACCTCCCAACTAATAATTATACTTTGATATCTCAACAACCATTTCACTTATGCCCTTCTCACTCTCATTCACACTCTCACTGCAGCCATTATCTCATAACCCTGCCATTATCTCATACCCTTCCAAAAATAAAATTGCGAGGTAAAACTTCTCAATCATGGGTGTTATTGTCCGAACAGAGCCAAATGAAAGAAAATTTATAGAGAGTTACCCGCAGGTTAAGTAGATGTTGTAGGAAGCACAATGGTTAAACTTCATAGAAAAGTTTCACAATTTTGACAAAGAGGTGACCAAATCGTTTGCTAGGGTTTTGATTGGGGTGGAAGTCGAAATTGGAGACATCAAGTTTGTGGTGACTTATTCTTTCATTGCTAAAGCAACTAGACTTCCAAGGACTGGAGAAAAATGATTCAAAAACAGAGGCATAGAAGGAGATGAATGGAAAATTTAATTTAGAAATCCAAGTATGGATATTACTATCTTGAAGAAAGGTATTCCTAGTACAACACTTAAAAACCAATGGAGAAAATTATATCTAGTAATTCAAAAATTTATTACCTGTGAAGGTATATTTGGTAGTATGCCCTTATACCATATTCATTTGATGGTGCATTTTCTAAAAGGGAATGAAATCAACCTTCCTTATTTTTTATTAAATAGTCTAAATAATATGTATGGAATTGTTCAAAGAAAGATACAGTTCATAGAAAACACCATGTATCATCATGGCCTTATGAAAACACTTATTGAATTCCATCTTGAAATCCCATGAGACAATTAGGATAGCTTCCCAACTAGAAATCATTTTAAAGAGGAGAAACAAGAGCAACCTAGTAGCAACAAAGCAAGCAAAAGTAGGAATACAATGATTGAAACATCCATCGGAAATCTACCTCAACAACAAGAAAAATTAGAGGATGAAACCCCCATTGCAGATATTCTGGAAAGCATGAAAAAGAAAACTATTAGAAGAAATAAAGTCAGTAAGGAAGAAGAGAATACATCTAAGAAGACAACAGAGGAAGTTAAAATAGGAAAGAAGAAAACTCAAACTCAAAACCATCTTCTAGCAACTATCAAAATAATAAAAAGACTAAATAAAGAAATGAAGGAGCTATGCACTGAGTATATTGATTTAGAAGGATAGGAAACAAGGGTTCCATCACCAACTATCATGTCACCTGTTGTTTCATCACCAAAGAGAAGGTCACCAGAAACTGAGCCAGTGCAGCAACAGATCTATGATTACATTGAGTCTATGGAAAAGAGAGCATATGATTCAAATCAAGTAGAATAAATGCAACCTGTCAGTCCAAAAGAACCTCCAATCATCGATACTTTAAAGCAAGAAATCTATTAATTGGAGATATTGAACAAACACCTGAAACAAGGACATGAAACCTTAAAAGCATAAAATGAAATACAAAGGACTCATAATGATAACTTTCTGTTGTACCTAGGTGTATGACATGAGAAGAATAAAAATTTGAAGGAAAAGAATATATCTCTTAAAAGGAAGGTCATCAGCTTAAAGTACAAGATTTTGATGAAGAATCCTAGGATGGCGATTGCTAGAAAGAGAATGAAAGAAACAAATTTGGATGTATTAGCTCAAGTTTCTAGAGAAGTGCAGCACTAAGAAGGAGGAATCATTTTTGAATTTTTGCTTGAGGACATGCAATGACCTCTGTGTGGGGGAATGTTGAGCCTCATAATTGCTTCATTTTTGACATTCTTTCTTACCCATTTTCTTCTCTTTGACCATTATAATCACTCAAAAGGCATCAGGCTACAGGATTTTTGGCATGGCAAGGTATCTAATTGTCTTATATTTCATAGTTAATAATGTTATTTATTATTAAGATAACATTCTTCCCAACTATCGAATTAACATGCTTCTGTAGCTAATTCATGTTTTTGTAGCCAACTCCATGGTTTACCAGGATCTAAGGTACCAGCTAAGGAAAGAAATATATGGGCTAGTGGAGATTAATGTATTAAACAATTTCCTCCTATCTATATGAGTCAAATCAGTGGAGGAGGGTTCAAATGTGTGGTCAAAGGCAAAATTCAACATGATGGTTGTAACAGGCGAGCGAGGGTTTGAAATGCACACCTCACGATTTGCTGTGTTAAATAGAAAATCGTGAGCAACGATATCGTGTTATATTTTAAAGTTAAATTTAGATCTTTTTTAGTAATGGTAGGCATAAAGGCCCTCAAACAATTAATTAATACATGCTTTATAAATACCATGCAGAAAATGTGAATGTAACACATTGGATGCGACATTAATCTTTTGAAAACTCTGTTTTAACTCTATTATGAAGAAATCCTTTACATCTTTAATGCGTAGCTGATTGTTCAAGTGGATTCTGTGACCACCTATTTGTGGAGGGCCCATGAAAACAATAAGATTCTGTATTTAATAATTTCTTTCATTTTTCTCATTACACTAGTTCATTGCATGTTTCTAATTTGTATTGATTTTAATTGAGTAGGCAACGATGGAGTAAATTATTTAATCATCTTCTTTCATATATTTGGAAATTTAATCGAATTGCAATAGCAATAGTTGTAGAATAATTTCATCAAATTTCTTTCCAACTGTAGTGTAATTTCATAAGGTTTCTCTATAAGTTATATTTCAGAGTGATTGATATTGAGAAAGAAAGTGTGATTATATTTTAATGCAAAGGAGTGTTAGATGGTCAGATAACATATTTATTTTGTAATGTGATGAGTTGATTAAGTTTTCTTACGAGTATAATCTAAATAGATAAGCATATCTTTTTATGAATTCTAATTTGTAGAAGTAAGATTGCTTTAGATTAATTTCAGAAGTTGCTTTAATTTCATTTTGCA